>WUQG02441694.1:0-13537 GCA_011317285.2 Androctonus mauritanicus
GGTCATGGCAACTTTAACAGCTACCTAGCAGCATTAAACATGGCAGATAGTGCCTTTTGCTCATGCGACACTAGAAAAACTGAAACTATCCAACATATCTATGACTGTCCTATTTATGCAATTGAACGCTTGTGGCTAAATCTGGAAGCTCACTACCAGGATTTTACCTGGCCCTGTCCTATGAACTACAGTATTTGACCTGTGAATCTTTATACAAAAGTTTCTTGTACTTCTCTGCTGAAGAGCATCTTCAATATTAACTATGTTGTGCGTATCAGAATTTTTCAGTTTGTTTTGCAGTGTAATACTCAGATTAGAGTGGAGTACTTAATAAATCTCTCTCTCACACATCGTTTAAACGATGTAATGAATAAAGGCAAGTCCTACAAAGAAGCCTAAAAAATATTGTTTTAAATAATATTTTTATCAAGATCACAGAAGTGTTTGATTTAATTATTTCTCAAATATAAATTTTTAAATTTATAAAAAAATTTTTACCATCATTATTTATCTATTTAATTTTTTATAATCTCGAAAATTTGTTTTGTTGTTAAAGTAAATTAATATTTAATTTAACATTTAGGTTATAGTTTAAACATAAAAAATACATACAGTATAATATATGATGAAAATGAAAAAAAAAAAAATACAAAAAAGAATTGTTTATCACAATGTCTGTTTCTTATGTTTAGAAAAATAATTTTAATAGCAAGATAAATAAATAAAATATATACTGCATTTACCATGAAAAACAGTATAAATGTGTACAAAATAAATCTAAGATATATATATACCTCAAGCACTTTTCCTTTCAAGAATAAATAACATTGTTTCAATAATACAAAAATGTTTATTGTTTAAGTTTTTCTTTGAAAGTTGTTTTCTTAATGTGTTTTTGTTTAGAAAATTTGTGATTTAAAAATTGCGTATAAAATATAATGCGCTTTGAAGATGTAAAATATTTTAAAAACCAAATAAATTTTCTTTCAAATATATTTAAATTTCAAAAAAAAAATTTAATATATTTTCTTTGAAATTTAAATATATTTGAAAGAAACATATATATAAAATATATATAAAATACGGCCAGAAATTTCATTAACTATTAATAACTGTATTGTTAATACTTAATGAAATTTCTGGCTGATTTCGTCATCTTAAATTAGTTTATAAGGCGAAAATGAAGAAATAAAGATTTAAAATCGATGGTTTGTTTTGTTAATCTTAATCGAAGTGACTGAATCAGAACCATTAGCGTTAAATTATTACGAATTCGTCTTAAAAAAAAAACTTACTTTAGTGATTATTTTAAGATTTTCTCAAAATCGCTTAAAATAATCCAAATTTTAAATTAGTTTTCAAATTTCTTAATAATTAACCGAGTATTCAAACGGATTAAACGTAATATGAATTTTATCAAGTTCTTAATACTTTGGCCAAGATAAAATTCCCAGCTTAGTAATTCAAATGCCAACCACACCAGCGGATCAAACCTCGCTAGAAGAAAGATAAATGAAGTAATTCGAAAGGAATTAAGACGTACTTGGACTTAACGTTTCTCCTTATTATATATACGGTTTATACAGTTTTTTTACAGTAATAAAATAATAGAATGTGCTATACATAGACTAATTTTTCCAGATGCGAGTATTTCCAGATTCCTTACTGAGAATTATGGTGCCATTTCGGAATTTTATGATACCTCGGAAATTTTCTGGCTTTCCAGACAAAGGTGTAGGCTGACGTAATTGCAGGAAGGACGGAAATGACCGAAATGACGTAATGGAGGGATTATGGCGAATTGTTGATACGGTAGGATCTATCTCTCTAGCCCTAGTTAACTCTGATAGGTGAGTGTTATCGGTATCCTGTAGTTTGTCGGAAGATTGAAAGATGAAGTAGAAAATGACAGGATTTGTTTCCGTCATTTCACTGCTCTGATTTCTAAAATCCGCATACAAATGCCAATGTCTAAATTAGTCACCTATTTAAAGGGTCTTAACCTCTATTCCAGCTGACTTTGACGCTTAACGATAATATATGATTTTAAAATGACTGGAAAATCGATTTTATAATTAAACTTAATATATTATAAGTATACTTATAATATTTTTTTTAATCAGAAATACATACAGTATTTATTACATCTGCAGAAAAGAGAATTATCATTATTATTATTTTTTATTTTCTTTATTTCTATCTCTATGAAATCAAACTTTTCTCAATAAAATTGTAAAAGATATAAAAGAAAATAAATATATTAAGTTAATCAGTCGTGATAAGTCATTTGGTGATAGAAATTTATTCTCAACAAAAATTACTAGATAGTTTTTTGTCCTAATTCGTTTAACAGAAATGATTCAATTAAGATAACAATAGAGAAAAGGACAGAGCGATCTGTGAAGAGCTATCTTTCTTAATATTTTGTTATTTATAGTTTTAATATAAATGAGTACAGATGACGATAAAATCGGAAAAATTGCATCCAAAAAAAAAAAATTCTAAGTATCGAGTTTAAATTGTTCAAATTAATGCATTTTTTTATTTGTTAAATGTACAGAATAATACAGAATGTAATATTGTTGGATAATTCACACTGTTGATATCTCTACACATGGTCAACGGAGCGTGTCTGGCTTTTAAAACTTCCAAAACTTAAACGATGTTTCCATAAACAATTGCCTAAAGCCGGAACTAGCCAATGCTATAACTCGCATGTGTTAAAATTATGTTGAAAGATTTCTTTTTTTTATTTTTTCTTTATCTGCGAGATGTGCTAAATCTGTTCGAATCATTTTCGCGTGACGCCATTCAAACAGATTCTGTGTTCATAAGCAACAAGCGAGCATACCTATCATTATAGTAAACGATAGAAAAATTATAAAGTTTGTTAAACGAGGAAATATATACATTTTTCGATTTATTTATAAAATTATAGAAAAGATTGTCTTCAAATTTTAAATCAACACCAGTTAAATTAAAAATCATCTACTCGATGCGAAAAATAAAATATTCTGGAAACAGCAAGAGTTCAGAAAATAAATGCATGTGTATTCAAATAAGAGTAATGGCGAATGGATGCAAGATGTTAACTGTTTAAGTGAAGTATGATCATAAGTAGGAATTACAAAAGGGCATTTTAAGGCTTTTAATTAGCATAAACAGGTCGGAACTCGAAATCTTGTTATATCTATCACCAGAAGTGTCGTGGATGGAATCTAACGGTGTGTAAGTGATCTAAATGATATCCTTGTATTCAAATGGTATGTTTAATTAAGGTCGAAACAAAGGGTCGTTATCGATTGCATACGAATGACAAAGATTGGACAGCACGTTCCGTTTATCCGTGAATGATAACCTTTAATAAATATCTAGTTATCGTCATCAGATAAATGCTTCTCTTACGCTATATTTAATCATTTTTGTGCAATAATTCTAATAAAGTATACGCTGTATAAAAGTTACAACCCGAAACGAATTTTAATATACTGTGTATCATGCGATATTGCACATTTTTCAAACTGTTATTACATTCAATAATGTTGGCTTCTTTCCACTTTTGGGAAGAGTTCTCTCTTTGAAAGAAAAGTCTTCCTCTTCTGTTGCGGTTTTCTATGAAATATCTTGACTCATGTTGTGTATACTTGATGGTTTGAAAGTTTGTGAGACTCGTGACTTGTTTTCGAAATCAATTCCGTTTAATGTCGAAAATATTTCTTTGGAGTTTCCTCACGCGAATCTGTTGAAAATCAATCAAAATATTGGTTTTTTTTTCTTTTTGCCTATCTTTTCTTCTAGTGTTTTTGTTGGATACAATCAATTATTGTTACATTATAGAAAGTATTAAGAGATCTGTTTGATGTAACGATTCGATAATGTTTTCTGTTTATGAAAATTATATTTGTCTAATTTTACTGTCCAGTGCAAAATTTTTACATAAACTGGATTTACCAGAATATTTAGATTATTTTTCAAATTATTTGAGATCATATGCAGTATATTTTACGTATATTTTAACATTTAAAAGGCTGATGCTTTCCTGTCGTATCAAATAAGCATCCATCTAAAGATAAAATAGGTTCGTGATCTATAATTATAATAATTGCGAAGATGTGATTTGCAAAAATTTTCTTTGCTCTTAATTAATGGCTTCCGATAAAATTATGTTACGTGGATGTAATTTAATTACTCAAAAAATATTTTGTTGCATAGGAGGATTCAAGGTAAACATGGAAGTATTTCAAATCAAGTTATTTAATATATAATAAAATAATGGATTTTATTCTTCTAAACCATTCTTTTAATCAAATTCCATCTAGAAAATGATGGCTTTCTGCTCTTGAAGGACACTTTCCATCTACATCCATTTTTATCCTTATTCACTGATCCAAAGAACAGGGCGTGGCTTTCATCACGTTTGCTACAAGTCGTAAAATTGAATTATTAAAATTTGTTTCTTTATTTTACTTCATTATATCTTCATTTAAACTAAAAATTCTGATGAAAGCTGTTCCGAAATATGTGTTCAACATTCATAAAAGTTTTTTTTTTCGAACTTTCGAAAAAGTACTATAACTGTTATTATCTTTTAATAGAAAATTTAATCCTATCGATTTTAATGCCATAACTAGTTTACTCTTTCTTGATTTGAATATTATTTTTGTACTTTATCTTATGAAGGTATAAAGTGTGTAAATATATATAAAAATCGATATTTATTTATATAATTTAAAAAGATTTCTCTTTGTTATGAAGAATATAAAGAAAATAAGCAGCAACTTATGAAGAAAGTTATATTGATATTATGAAAGAAAACTTGCATAAATATTACTTTAATATCTTTATCTTATACAACAAAATTTAGATCGATATGCTAGATTAATGAAGTGAAATCCATCCTGATGCACCTTTCAGCAATTAGAAATATTTCAAATCTAGTATTTACAATATTTATAAAAAAAAATAATGTATATGTCTATTATTCAGCTACGTTAGATAGCATAAAATATCATTTGAAGAATTAACAAGCTTTATTTTTTTTTTTTTGTATGGAAAGAAATTCACTTTGGCATGCATAGACTGTTTATATTAAAAATAATTTTAAAAATCTCTTCTTGTTATGAAGATTATAAAACATAGGCAACAAATTATGAAGATTGTTACTCTGATATTTTGAAAGAAAATTTGTATCGGTTCGAACAGATGTATATCACGACATATAAAGTGATAATGTGAATACCTAATGGCATTTTAAGTCATTACAAATCAGGAAATTTGTAATGATTATATAAATCATATATATTTTATGGTATATTATATCTTATACCCTTTTAATATAAATATAATTACATATATGGTTTTTGATATCATTTTACACGAATAATATTTATTAATATAAAAATCGAAGCAGATATGCTAATGTATAGAATGTAAATTCGCTTTCGATAAATATCGAATTTAAATTTTTAATCAGTGTTATGGCAATAATTCATAAATCAGAAAATAACAAGAAAAATCATAATTCATCTCTTTTTTACTTAAGCTGCTGAACACAAATCCAAATTACAAAATTCCATTTGGAATCCGTTCTTTGAACAAACCTATTTCCGACTCGATTCTCTAAGGAATTCCTTAAATCCTTTGGTGGAAAGTAGAATCTGTTAGAAGGAAGAATAATTGAAATTCTGTAAGCAATGGTTAGATCCTGTAATCACGAGTAAACGAGCTGAAAGTGTTTATTTATTACGCGTTTAAGTCTTTCCTTTCTCGGATCTTCTTCCATGAGATGAATACCTGATTTATTTGTAGTTTCACAACGTTTGGTAATTCTATAAAGAAAGGAAATAACCAAAAAAGTTTAAAAAAATAATAATCTCATGTTTTATATTCATTTATAACGGATTTTAGATGGAAATGTTTTAAGCATTCTTTCAGTTTCCGAGATGATTTCTGAAAGTTTTTCGTTTATGTTTTGACATCTTGGTATTCCCTAGAAACCTTAAATCCTTAAAATCTTTGTTTACCTTTTAAACCCAACTCGGTTCTACTCGATAGTTTTACAGGAAAAAATCTTTCTTAATCCAACATCTCAATATCTCTGGAGATTCTCTTGGATTCTAAGTTAATCTATCATTACTGTATCGATTTACAAAGATTCAAAATATAATCCCATATCCCAATATTTTTTTAAAAATATCTACCAATATTTAATGTCTCTTCTCGTTTTTTCTCCCATCGAACTCTGAATCAGTGACTTCTTCGAATACTACATAAAATATTTCCCCTTCAAGAAGAACTTAATGGAAAGTTCGGATGGTCTTTTTTTTTTATTATATAGACGCGAAGGAAACTAGAAGAAAAAATTCTTCTAACTCTTAGTATCGATTGCATTTTACGACCAAATCCAGGAATGAAGCGTTCTTCATGTATATTATTTTCGAAGCTTGTTTCTTTTGTGAGTTTCCTTAGTCTCAGTTGCAATCCTCTGTATCGCTGCAGAGAATAATTTGATTACTTCATACTTATTATTTGTATACGTAGAAATGAGAAGAGTTTTACTTTGCACAACTATACTTTTAATGCATTATATCTTTTCTTTGCCATATTTTTTGTCAAATCAATTGTACGATTCAGAACTCCGTTAAAACATGTTTTAACCTTAAATTCTTTTCAGATAAAATAATAGGTTACTTTTGTCTTCTTCTTTCCTAGTTTAGCTAAAATGTTACAATTTTTTTTATTAAAATTAAAGTTGAATATTTTAAAAACAAATATTTTTTTTTATAACGGATTATTTTTTCCATTTCTCCAGAATTTATTGAAAGTTTAAAATTGTTGGCAATTTTAAACTTTCAATAAAATTGTAGCCGACTATTAATGTATCAAATTCAATTATTTTTTGTATAATCTTACTCAATTTTAATATTTAAATACTGTTTCCTCTTTTACTAAATTTATTTAAATATTTATAGAGAAATACGTCTCAATCCTCTTTCTTCTCCTCAACAAACATGCATAGATCCCTATTTCAAATAATAATGATTCCTATTTCAAAGATTATTCAAATTATCAGTTAAATTATAAAATTTCAGTATCAGATACTAGCTTGGATAACCGGCATTACTCGAATATTTCAGGCAAACGTTTAGTAGTTTGCATGATCACTCTTACTCCAATATAACGTCAGCAGCCTTCCTAGTAATTAAAAAAAATTAAATTAATTTAAATGAATATATTGGTTAGGATAGTGTGAATTAAATTAAGATAACGAATCACACGAAGTACTTTTGACGATGGCTACTTTTATAAATCATCATAGGCTGGCCAAAACTCATGTTGAGTCAATGGAAAAGTTGAAGGATGGGATTCAATATCCAGGCTCACAAGTCAGACTATGTTGATTTATAAATTATACGGATAAGTTGATAATGATCCATGCATAAGTATCATCATATTTACCATACATTGATTTCATTCTTTCCTCTAAAAACCTCATACATTAAAAAAACTTAATACTATTTCAAAAATGTAAATCACTTTAATCTTTTTAAGAAATTCGCCTGTAGTTGATATATTATAAAACACATATGCATTTTTATAAGTAAAAATTTATAGAAATCAAATTTATAAGGAAAGCAACTTCAAGCAATTAAAACAGAGGATTCAATTTTAAGATTTATTTAAAATCTTGCAGCAATGTTTTTCAAATGTTTTAAATTAATTATTCTTGTAAGTTTTGAACAACTATTAAAATAATGAAAAGTATGACTTATATATTTATAACTGTACATATGAGTCTCGGCAAAGAAAAATTAAACGAAAAAATATTATCCAAAAATAAATGAAAAGTGTCTCTCTCTCTTCAAGATAAAGCAATTTTATCCATAATTTATCTTTATTTTTTCTTTGTAAAACTAAAATAGTTGGTCTTATGATCTTTCAAAACAAGATTTAGAAATACAGTGGTATTTTCTAAATAACTTTAAATATTCCAGAAAAATTTCTTCTGATGTTGATATAACATATTTTGTTGTAGCATTAGTTTCCTTATCCCGCTAATGATATGAGAGCTTTTGTGCATTCTTTAGACGAGCATCATTTGCATTTTTGTATATAATATCCAAATAATCATCTATCAAAAGTATCACCAAGAAAAAATAAGCTTTAATAATTCCAGTAGACTGAAAAAAACCTAAAATCTTTATCATATACAGTACTTGTACGAAGTTCTCGTCCTCGGATTAAAAAATAAATAAATAAAATAAAATTATATTGTTGATTATTTTATGGTTATATTTATAAAAAATGTTCTACATTTTATTTTTTCGGGTTGTAGCAAAGATCTAGGATTACTCTAAAAGTTTTATTTAAATTTTCATAGATTTATTATAATGGATTATCAAAATTTCAAAAATTTTCAAATTGTACTTATAATACTTCTGGAAAGAAAGATAATAAAAACATCTATTTGAAAAGGAGAAAAGCATTAATTTTAATTATTGCATAAAACTTATATTTAAAATTTTTTAGGTAACTCTGTGAACACATTTTTGTATTGTAACAATGTATATCCTACAAAAAAATAGTAAATAAACTACATAATAATTGAAAAATTATTATATTGTTTATTTACTATTTTTTACACTAATTAAAAGCATTAATAATATATTAGTTTGTAAATATATTTACGAAGAAAAATATTTATAAACATATAATCTTTTAAAATTTTTAATTATTTTAATAGATATGCATTCGCATATTTCAGTTTTCCTGATATTTTCATTGTATATTCTTAGAACTAATATAAATTAGAATCGTTACCGAAGATTGATAAAATTTACTACATTTCGATCAAAAGAAAATTAAAGATAAATTCTTAAATTAGCAGACAATAAAATTGCAGCGAAGACATAATGACACTTGAAAGCTTTTTATCTTCCCTTCTTCCGTATTAATTACATATACTTAATGGAATCATTTGCAATCTTTCCTGATATTCATATCACCTGCTTACAAAATGTCCTCACTCCGTGACAAGCTCTTCAAATTAGCTAATAAGATATGTAGAGAACCATTTGTGGTTCTAATCTCATTTCTGTAATGTCTTTTCTCCCAAAAGCCAATTATGTGGATTGTTATTCACTCAGCTATCTGCATATAATAGAATATATAACGATAATCATAATTATTTACGTAATACTTTTAATGAAAGATAATTAAGAACAAATTATATTAAAATTAATCAGAAGGTAATTTTGCATTTAAATGAAAAACTTTTATGTGGAAATTTTGAATATAAAGTACAGTACATCCATTAATTTAAACTTTATTATAAAGTTTAAATTAATGGATATTTAAACTTCTATGGAAATATTTCTGTTGCATTTTTTTATTTGCATTCCTTCTTTACGAATTATGTATTCCTTTTTTATGTATTTCTGTGACTTTCCAATCAAATTTTCTTTGTCTCCTTTGTGGCCTTCCATTTTCTTTTTTTATATTAACTTCATCAATATTTTTTTGTTTTATTATACGAAATCCTGTGACTTTCGACTTATTTTGTATATCTTGTATTCTGCTTCTTCTGTAATTATTGGTCGGCCTCCAGCCGCGTGGTAAAGCTTTGGCTTACTACCCTGGATGATCCGGGCTCAAATCCAGGTCTCACACCTCCAATTTTCCAGGTGGGGTCCGGGTTCGACTCGTTGAACCCCATTCTTCAACCATCCGGTTTGATCCTATTATGGATGTTGGCCAGCCTATGGTGAGTTCTGTAAGTGGCTGCAGCCAGATATAGAATAACTCCTGTGTGATATGGCTGCTTAACTAAATTAAACTTAACCTAACCTGTGATTATTGTTTTCTCTACTTTGTGCCAAATATAAGTTCTGTTTATTGCGCGGTATCCATCTTCTCTGGATTTATTTTTTCATGCTGTTTTATTGCTCTTGTGTTTTTTTCTTTTATTGTTTTGCTATCAAAATCAATCCGAAGTAAATGAAGCATTTGAAGTTTCAAAACCAAATAATGGCATTTCTAAAAGTATATGATCTCCATCTTCACTTCAACACTCCTTAAATCATGATAGTAATGATAAATATATCTCTGATTTGTTAATCTAGTTCTTTTTGACGTATTTTAGATAATCTTAATTCGACGTTATTGGTCTTCTAAGACTATGTGGGATAATTATGGATTTATTTGTGCTTTGGGTAATTCTAAATTCCTCGAATGAATTTTATATGAAAAACAGTCACAAAATCGCAATTATTACATACAAATTTCATTATTGTCATGAATTGCATAAATTAAATTCATATCTTATAGATTCAATAACTCCATATATTAATAAATGATGATGATCGAAAATTTCTGATTAAATTGGATTAATTTAGCTCCACAAAATTGATATTCGAATTTTTACTGTAAGATTTTGTGATATAACATTAATATATTGAAAGCATATCATAATAGATAATAATATGTCTTTGCATGCTGATAGAATCATGAAATTCAATTTATATGTAAGTGAAATAATGCATGAAAGTTAGCATTGGAATTTTAACATTATGGATATACTGTATATCAAATAATTAATTATAATGTGGTACAGTTGTATCGTATCATGAGAAAAATTCATCAGAACTTTGAAGATTAGAATCATATAATTTTAATTTTCTATTATCTTTGATATTAGGTCTATTAAACATTTATTTAAAGATATCTTATTAATTGAAAAACTGTTAATTGAAAACTGTTGTTTTAATTTATTTTCCTTAACTGTAATAAAATGATATAACAAATTTTTGAAAGTATATCTAGTATTTTTCATTTATACAAATATTACTTTGTATAAATGAAATGTTTCATATTACTTTAAACAAAAATGAACTTTTTCCAGAATGTTTGATGAAATTTTTCATCAAAAGTCTAAAGTTTTCTCCTCCCTAACAGCAGAATAAAATTAACTTGTCATTGTATCACATTTTGCGATATATAATAATAAATTTCTTGCCATCTAAACGCAGCAAGTAAAATGGAAGTCATAAAATCATTCGTAATCTGGAAAAAATTTTCAGAATAAATCTAAAGAAATGCCATTTGAATATTCATTCTAATAATAAAAAAAATCTGGGAAGGATATTTGGACGACTTATGAAATATTGGAAGCAGCTTGGAAGAAAGTTATATGCGAAGCAATTGAAACTTGCTGAAAATATGCAGGCTTGTAAAATTTCCACGATAATAATAGATTCAAAAGAAATTCAAACTGAAACCGTGTTTACCTGGAATCGTTTGAATATAAATGGCATAATAACCAATAACGTATCATATTTCGATTCTTGTCACAGCTGCCAATGTCAAACTTGAATGTGAAAAAATGAATGCTTAAAACTTACAAGCTAATTCATCTGAAAAAAATGTGGATAGTGTTTCATTGTTCTTTTAAGCTTTTACGGTAAAAACGATTTATATTTCGGTGAAACTGTTGCCAGATACGCAATCTGGACTCCATTTCTGATATAGGAATAAATAAAAATCAATCCTGAATTCTTCTGGTGGTAATGTATAACTATATTAGCCGCCAATAAGTCAACCTGATGATAGTGAATTTCCCTATAATGTTATGATATATGTTATTTCATATATTTGGAAATCTTTCATTTATAACGAAACATACGAACTCTAGTCACCTTTACAAGCAAAATTTTAATAAGTAAAAAATTTTTAAATCGTTCTAAAGGAAACAAATAAATTCAATAATTTGCCTGTTATAAAATATACTAAATATCATAATTAATAACGTGGATACAGTGTTGGTTTTTAATTTTTCAATAATTTATAGTTTGTATATTACCAGATAGACTAATACAACTTTGATATATATTTACTTTTCAAAACAAATACGCCATTTATTTAAGGAATATTTTCATTTTTTATCAATTTACCTGTCACAAATGATGTAATGAAGAACTTTTGTGTTGATTTTCAATCCAGTTTTATAGACCATTC
This sequence comes from Androctonus mauritanicus, assembly GCA_011317285.2. NCBI lineage: Eukaryota > Metazoa > Arthropoda > Arachnida > Scorpiones > Buthidae > Androctonus > Androctonus mauritanicus. The sequence continues at coordinate 12,013 of WUQG02441694.1, forward strand.
TAGATTTATCCCACACTTTCTCAAAAGATTCTTTGTAGCGGAAAAATAGAAATATAATAAAAGATATTATTACTTTATTTTATTTTTTTTCTTTTTGTCTATCTAAATATAGATTAAGCGAAACTGTAAAATTCTCGATAGTTTGGCTTCTACCAGCATGCAATTTCTACAGAAATTGCAGAATATCTAGTTAATTACTTTCGTGCTCAATAGTTGGAAGAGTTGTAATTCTACGCTTGAAAAGAAATAGAGGATAAGAACAATGATAGAAATTGCCTTGAACTGCCGTTACAGAATGTGAGAAAATATTTCTCATCAGTGCAAATTGCTATTAGTAAATAAGTTATTATGTATTAAACCTATAAAATTATATTTAGACCATCCACGTACTGTATTTGCAAATATCAAATTAGTCTATTTAAAAATAAAAAACTACAAGAAAAATTTTTTTATGAAGAAATATTTCCTATTGAAATTTGTTATAAGTTGCTGCACTAAATCATAATCTTGTAAAGAATACAACCTTTTTTTGGTAACTTTTCTCGATTGAAGTATATTATATAAATTCTTCATAAATTTAATAAAGTAGTAATCTTTAACGTTCTATCAAAGAGTAACGAATTTATTAAAAGTATTCGTGATGCATTTCCCCCGTAGCTAGGTGAATATTGATCCAACTGCAGAAAATAAGATTGACTCTAGAAGAAGAAAAATTCATATAAGAGCCTAAAATAAACTTTTTCTGTGTTTACAAAATAAAATTAAACCGTATATTAATAAGTTTTTTGTGTGTATTTTGTTGTCATAAATGTATTAATATTCCATCAAGTTAAGTTGTTTAATCGATGATTTCGATTAGTCGATACTTTAATCTCGATATCGAACAATATCAGATGATATTTGAGCGTTTCTCAATTTAGAGTTAGGTAAAATTTCTCTTAAATTTTAGAGAGAAATTAATAATTAAAATATACATTATTTCTATTAGCATTGATGTATGTAGATTAATTTAACTGAAAATATCGAATAGGTTTGAACAGGATGGAAATATAAACCAGGAGAGTGGAAAGCAGATAGCAGTAAAATGGATAGATAAAACAAGATTATGAGCAGGACAGTGAGACAAAAATGTATAGTCTTTTCCTGGATTAAGGATTTCAAGCTGTATATTCAATAGATTTTCTTTTGAAAAAATAAATTTGAATTTTTAAAGCATTCTAATAATATAAAAATATTAAATCAATAAATCTTTTTGTTCAAATAGTAGTTATTGTATCATTTATCATACCTCTTTTGAAGATATCGATAGAAATACGTACTTTAAGCAGTAATCTAAGCTATTATTTACGAGAAAAAATATGATCAAGAGGATGTAGTATATGTATAGACAATGTTGAAAATGGCATTTTCCAATAAAAAGAATTATATATAGGGAGAGTTCGGGAAATCTGACCATATAGGAGAGTTGAACCACTTCAAATATTTCATTTAATTTTTGCGGTAATTGGGTGGTTGAAAAGCTATA
>WUQG02441705.1:0-13536 GCA_011317285.2 Androctonus mauritanicus
CGGGTATGCGCCCTCTAGGTCTACTTCTATCTCTATGCCTGTAAGTCTCTATATCGTTGATATATACTTAAAACCGTCATAAAGTCCTCTAGTTTTAGCACTAGCGAGCGCCCTGATATACAAACTTGGGTGTAAATAAATAAATAAATTATTATTAGACAAAATATTATCTTTAAAAAATCTGTATTATTTTTAGAAACATCAGATTTTATACGATAATATTCGTTAATTACTGTGGTATATAATGTTTAATGAATTTTTCTGCACGCGTTTTGTCTTCTTGTTCAGTCTTCCAATACAAAAATCTGAAAAAATCTTCTTAGGCTATCGAGAATCTAGCACTTTTTCAATTATCACTAAATTCAGATTTTTTTTTTTTTTTTTTTTTAGATTGAGCCAAAACTGAGAAAATCCGAGATCTTTAAGCAATTTGCAAGCCTAGTAAACAATTTTACCAAGGTGACGCTTAGAAACAAAAAATATATATAATCACGGTAAGTCCAGACGTTCGGATTTTCTACAGAAACAATATTTCTGTGCTGTGGTGTCAATTGATAAGATCTTTTCGTTGGAACATTTTTTTTTTAGTTCGTCTAGGACAAAAGTTTTTACTGTTTGCAGATATCTAAAACTGTAATATTAAATTTATCTTTGTTTAATATTTCTATTGTTTAATTTCGATTTTTTTTTTTTTGTAATTTAATTTAAAAAAATGAGCTTTGTTTTAAACTGTGTCGGAGATCGTCGTTATCTGATCTTTCTTCGGATTTGGTAGATTCTAATTTAAAAAATTTACAACAGATGATGTTGTTTAACGAATGATTATTTGTCAGAAAGTTTTTTCCATTAAATATTTGCAAAAAAAAAAAAAAAAAAATTAAAACTAGTGAAACACGTCGTTAAGCGTATGTTATCTTAATAGAAATCCTAACATCTACTGAAAAAATAAACGATTAAAAGACAACGATTGTTCTTCCTTCTGTAGTAGTATTTAAAAAAAAAATTCATTCTTTTCCTTTAATTAAGTTAAGAGAAGGTATTCTATTTTATTTAAATTTTAACATTTTCTTGTTGTTTTTCTTCTTGGTGTTTATTAGAAAGACTGGTTTAAATCGGATAAATTAGAGAAACATGTATTAGTATTGCGAATGTAATTAGTACCTCGTTTAATTCGAATTTATTCCAGTCGTATCATAATATGATAATCAGTGAATTGATGCAACACAAATTATAACAGACGTAATTATGCTTTGCCTATGGGATTTATTACTTTTAGAACGAGTTAATCTTCGACTAAAAATAAAGAATATTGAAACTAATCATTAATTTTAATGAGAATTCTATTAGAATGTTTGTTTAACTTCCGTATAATTTTCTGAAGAATCCGTAAAGCGCGCACTCGTTAAAAATGACTTCGGAAAGATCAAAAGTTAATTTATTTCTACTGCTGATTTACGTATTAAGAAAATATATAAGATATCATATTAAAATATAAGCCGATATCGATATTTCTTCTTCTCAACGAAGCCAAAATATATACATAAAAAAAAAATTCAGTTTATTTATAAAACATTTTCTAAACCTCTCCATCTTTAGAAACGACGATATTAAAAATATTTGGTAAAAGTTAGTAAAGCTGTTGAAACGATTTATTTACATTTAGTGTCTACAGTATTGCAAAAATTTATTCAGAGTCGATCTAGTAATGCTTTCCTTAGAAGTGAGCCATTCGGAATTTCTAAATACATTACTCTGAACGAAGTTTTTAAATCAGAAAGGTTATAAAATCTCCCATTATGCATCGACAATAGTATCGTTTAAGAATTTATCAAAATTTGCTCAGAGAAGATTAAAATTTGCATAACCGGTAAAACTTTTAAATTGATTTCTTGGTGAAAAATATAATTTTTCTATATCATACGAGTGATGTAGTTTCAGGAAAGAAAATAAAAAGTTCTTAAACAGATACTATGAATTTTTAGAACATGCGTTTAAATTTCTTATTAAAAAATAATAATAATATGGAGCACAAAATATAATTTTAATGGATAAATTCTTTTAAGGACATATTAAACATCATATTCCTAGCTTTCAATAATACTTTTCCGAAAGAATTGATGATAAAGATAAAAAAAAAAAAAATTGTTGATGTTTTAGCTCTTCTATAAAGAACTTAAATTCCATGAGTATTGAAACTATGCAAGAAACAATGTTTTAATATATATATATTTAAAGTTATTTGTAAATTCGTTTCTATAATCAGACAATGTACTCATGATGTATTCATTGTAGTTTTGTAAAAAAAAAAATACAATGACTAGGCAGATGTTACTTCTCTGACCATATGTTGTTTACTAGAAGTGTTTTCATTATTCCAAAATCGAAAAAAAGAAAACAGGAATTTGCACGCAATTTTACGAGGAAAGAAAAATCATATTTTCAAGGTTTAAAATTCAAGGATAATTATCAATTTTTTTAAAATTATTATATAATGGATAGAATAGAATATTAAAAACAAAAATTTTAAGATGATGATAATTTTTTTTTTTTTAAATTTGAACAGTTTAAATTTTAGATATTCTTTAAAGAATTAAAGTCTGTTTTATTTATGACAGTTATAAATTTTCAATATATTGCCTCATTACATTTTATTAATCTAGATATAACAATGGGATTATAAGAGAATAAACGAATTCATTCTGAAAGATTTATATTTGTCTAGTATTAAGTGTTTCTGAATTATTGAATAATAATTGAAACAAATGGATAAAGTTAACTTGATTATCATAAATTAAAAGTTAAAATATTTATGCTAAAGAATGTTTAATAAAATAACATTACTTATTTGAGAATTGATAAATATTTAAAAAAAAAAAACCTTAGGATGAAATTTGTAAAATTTCTAAGATATATACTGTATATCTGTATTGATAAAAACAGATATATATCAAAATACAGATATATATACTGTATATAGCAAAATCTTCAAACTAGAAATTAATCATACAACTGTATTGATGTGAAAGACAAAGAACAAGGAAGTAAATAAAACATTATACAATAATTAGAAAAATATAATTATCTGTTTTGTTTTTATACTCATTTTAAAAATTATATCTAGAGTTTGTTGATAAAATGAACATTTTTTTTTTTTATATTTGATTCTGATACTCAAATTATATTTATACTATAAATCTATTTTAAAATTCACTTCTTAAATTATCACAAATATTAATTTTTTATATAAGAACCAGTATATAATATTTTATTTTTTCAGTATAGCCAACTCAAAAACTGTTTATAAAATAAAAATAAAAATAGAAATTTAATAATTTGAAATTACAAAAATAAATTTTAATTATTAATAATTGTTTTTTAAAATTAAAAAATACTTTCCACCATAAAAAAAAAATAATAATTTAAATTATTATTATTTATTTTAAGATATTTCTTATGACCCTAATGGAACTAAAAAAATAATTAAAAAAATAATATAAAATTACAGTTCATTTCAATTCAGTTTATGACAGGGAAAAAAAAAAAAACTTTGAAGATTTGCTACAGCAATAAGTATGAGTATTACTTGTTGGAATGCAAAAATACAATTTTTTTTTTTTTAAGCAATAGCATTAGAAATAGTGATAAAACATATTTAAAGTTTTCATATATAGAAGATTGAAAAATTCTATGCATGTTTTCATATAAAATATAAACTTTATGAGATTCTGTTTTTTATATTCTCTCTTGAAGAAGAATATAAAAAATGGTTCTTTATATAAAAATGAGAGAAAAAACTATAAACAATAAATAAATAAAATCAACTTCCAGAAATTATTGATCATCAAAAATTCTATTTTAATTGGTACATAATATGATTTATGAAAAGCTTCGTACCTAAATAAACTTTTAATCTAGTTGGAAATAAATCTTATGTAAGGATTAGTACAATTAAATTTCCTGTAATATCAAATCAAATTATTAAATATCTGTATATCTATTTGTTAAATCTTATATTTTTAATAGTAAGATAATAATAAATACTATTATAAATTTGATTTCCTCTAAAAAAAAACTCATAGTTATTTTAATAATTTTTAGAATATTTATTTTATATTTTAATTTCCCTATTAAATTTTTATAATTTTGATTAATTGGATAGACATTGTTGATTAATAGATAAACATTTATGGTAACATATTTATTGTATATAATTTATCATAGAATATAGTTATTCTCATATAATTCACAATCCAATTTTATGCTTAAAATTAGATTTTATGATCTCTGAGAAAATAAGTTTTTTTTAATCATTTTCCAAAATATAAATTAGATAAGATTATAGAAAACCATTGTAAAATATTAAATTAATTATATTACTATTTGTTTTATATGTTTTCTTATAATTTATGAATAAAATAAATTTAATTTTAAAGTAAACCTTTTATATTTTTATACTTAATGCTTATGTATAATGGATTTTTTTTCAGATTATTGAGAGTGATTTAAAACAGTAATTTCGCTAATTTTATTTATTTAATTTTTTAAGTAATTATCATTATTTAAAACATTTTATTTAAATCGAGAGAATCTGATAAAAAATATCAGCTTTTTTTTATAAATAAATTAATTAATGGCCATTTGAAAATGTATAAATTTAATTTTTTTTTTCTTTTATTTAATCAGATAAAATCTCTTTATAGGATTATTTTATATTAAAACAAAAGTCATTTTCTAAATGTTTTTTTTTTATTTTTTAAAATGTATTAAATTAATAATATTTTCTTTTAAATAATTAATTTAATTTTAATTTAAAAATTTATTAATGATTATTCGAAACAATACATTATATATATTTTTTATATTTTAAGTTCAAAACAATTTAATCTCGGCAAATCATTTACATAATTTTTATAAAGTTTTTATAATTATAAAATAATAAAATATTTGTACTGTTCAAAGATAAGCTTTTTTCCTTTTGTATAACTTTGTTAATTAAAATTATTATAAAGTAACCAAAATATAAAATTACACACATATACATAATATTTAACAGATAATTTTTAAAGTGAATTAATTTATATAACAAATAATTAAATGAGATATTTAAATTATTCAAATGAAAATGAATAGGGATTTAATAACTAAACAAAAATATCAATCTGTTTAATTAAGGAATAACATAAAGCAAATTAAATCTGTCAGATTAGCAACAATAAACATGCATTGCAAGCTAATTAATTTCCTTATGAAAAATTGAAATAAGTTCTTTCATCTCGACATTTTTTTAGGAATTAAGGGTAAAAATATCTAGTTACCTTTTTAGAAAAGATATTACTATTATTATTTAGTTTAGATTGTTAATAATTCTAATGATAAATATTATATTTGACAAATTTGAGTGTAAACAACTAATTTTTATTATAATTTCTGAATTTTAAGTAAACAGTGTATAATTGTCTCTATGTTGACAAAGAAATACAGTATATGAGCAAAAAAAAGTATGATTTGTCTACTGAAAAGCTAAATGAATAATTTTAATCATCTAGCGTTAGAATCTTAAGCACAGTTATTTTATATAAAATTGTTTAATTGTATGGATTATACTATATTTTAAGCATTTCTTACTAATACAGCTGTAGTTTAATTTAAGAGAATATTTGTATTGCTTGTACTGTGCATTTTTTCTTTGAACAGATTACATAGAGCTATTTCTTGGCATTTATTTATGTATTATCTTATGTACTAATTGTATATTGTTCTGTGTAACTTCTAGGAATAAATAAATATATTTATTTGTCGAAACCTGAACTTAAATTATATTTTTTAATTATTCAGTAAGTGATTATTATTAAAAGCATTAATTACAATAACTATTTTAAAAATTATAAAGTAAACTTTAAAATAGTTATTGTAATTAATGCTTTTAATAATAATAATCACTTACTGAAAAATTAAAAAATATAACTTAAATTCAGGTTTCGGCAAATAAATATATTTATTTATTCTTAGAAGTTACGTAGAACAATATATAATTAGTACATAAGATAATACATAAATGAATGCCAAGAAATAGCTCTATGTAATCTGTTCAAAGAAAAAATGCACAGAATAAACAGTACAAATATTCTCGTAAATTAAACTGATAGATTGATTAAACTACAACCGTATTAGTATAGATAATTAATCTATCATAATAGCTTTCTACTTTATAGCTATATCATAAATTTCTGTATTTAATATGAAAATATACAGTTATAATAAAATTACTTACTTATAATTCAATTTTTGGATTATATTGAATGTCAAAAGTTAAGATTTTCATCAAAATTAATAATAATTTATATGAAATTAAAATCCATGAAGATAATGTAGTCATAACCTTGTTATGCAGTCATTTAGCTGTTTTATCCATAATTTCATATTATTAGCTTCAGAATATCATCAAAATATGTTAGATGTTTAATTTTTAGGTTTGCATATTTTATATAATGAAATATTGTAAAGTGTGAAGGAATCAAAGGATTTTGACAGATACATATAATTTTGACAATATAAATAATTTTTCATTAACCTACATTAATAATATAATAATTATGATCAAAAGACATTCAGGTTTTTGATGTACAATTGAATATTGTATTAATTATAAACTTGTCGGAATTTTAATTTGTAATAACAGAAAAAAAAAGATTATATCTAATTCAGGTTATATAGAAAAACCTGCTGATTTTTTAATTAGTTATTTAAATTTTTTCTTTTTTAATTCCATTTAAAGGCATGCATTAATATTTTTTATATCCTATAAGCTTTAGAAATTTACTGTATAATCATAATCTATATATAACAATAGTATATCTACCTCAAAATTTTTAGGAGGTTTAAAAATTTATATATAATTCATATTTAGCTAAAAAAAACTTATGAAAAGTAAACCAGCATTCTATAAATATAAAATTTTATATATAATAAATGATAGCATGATATATAATAATAGTAATAATATAATGAAAAATATATAAAATCATATATAAAAAGAAAATTTATTAAGCTGCATCATATAAAATACACCTAAAAACTGTATAATGCTGCAACTAAATAATTCAACTAAATATATATATCAATATCTTTCATTGAGATATAATGCATTGATATATATCATGCGTTCAGAAATTATAAGAACTTATAATTTCTTAACGCACTGTATATATATACCAATGCATTACATCTCAATGGAATATCTCAAATTTACTACATCTCATTTGATATAGTAAATTTTTAAATAATAAATTTTTTTCCATATTTTGAATTCTGAGAGCATATTAAATAATATCTTAGTAGCTATTGCATAATTACTATAATTATACAGGGTGGCCCAAAAGTAGGTTTACAGTGTTCGCCATTAACCCTGAAATAAAAAAATAATATCAAGTAAAAAATTAGCTTTACATAATAAAATAAATTACAATCAGCAAGGAAAAAGCTGTTTATGTAAGTTACATTTATACTCTGAGGAATGTTTTATATTGGTATTACTAAGCAAGTAACTTCAACCATATAAAAGGTAGTTTAATAACTGTAAACTTACTTTTGGGCCACCCTGTATAATATATAGACCTTTCAAACTTTACAAGGATATCAAAATTTATATAGTGGAATTTTTTGAATAAAGAAATCCACTAAATAAATCATATTTGGATGAATAAAAGGTGAAGTTTTTAAGAAATCAACAATAAATATTAAATCGCCTTATATTTGAGCATCTGAAATAAATATTGATTATATTCAATTAAATAAATCTTTTACAAAATGTGTTTTCTGACAGACTCTATAGTTTTGAACTCTGTACTAATGAATTAAGCGCTTTCTACCGTATCATTTTGAGTTTTTCACATGCAAATTTTAATAAAAACAATTTTATTAATGTTTTAAATATAGTAAAAATATAGTATTCGGCTTTAGTTTTGATTTAGGATCGTTCCATGTCAAGTGGCCTGGTTTTGAAGAACTTCAAGACTCAAAATTGGAAAACCATTATGAAACAATAGTATTTGAAACTTTGCAAATTATTCGTGATTAATTCGCTTTACATAGGTGATCTCCACCAGAAAGGTTCTGGTGCCTCAACCGTACCATTTCTTTAAGCTGAAATTTTGCAGTTTCCTCTGAAACGTGCACGCATATTCACACCAACTTTCAGCAAAATCGAAGAAGATCCAGCAAGATACCCTTAGGTCACTTGATATTTAACGATCCTTTAACATCTTAAGAGCAATTGATTACAGACTGTATCCAATTAAAGATTAAATTAAGAAACTTCTATTTTATGTATCATAAAAATTCCATTTAGCAATAATTATTTTTCTATTTTTTTATTTTTTTTTTAATCTAAATTATAGCTTTATAATATTTTTCAAGATAATGAAATTAAATTCTCCCTAAGCAATATTTCAAAGATTTATTTTCTTAATTCTTTGTTTTTATAAAATTATATCGATTTTCATTTTTTGATTAAGACGTAGCGTTAAGACAAGAATGTTTTCTTTAAATCATATATTTCAAATTATATTTATTATTTATTGTAGATTATCGTCCCCTGTATTCAATTATTCTTCTATGAAATTAATTTACTGATTTGAAAATTGTATAATTCCTTTGGCCTGCAGTTATGCCTGTTTTATCTGTATTAATTTTGAATTAAAATCTCGAAAACAAAACGAAAAACCTGAAATTTAGTTTAAACTATCTATGATATTGGTCTCAGATTATGTTTTAATTCATTCGTTCATTTAATAATTGGTCGGGGGCGATCTTCGCCTTGGTAGGCAATCCAAGAAGTGAGTCCTTCAGGGTTTTTCGGGTCTTAACGCCCTAAATGAGGCTGTGCTAAGCCCTCCAGTTGGGAATTCGTTCCTGACTAGAAGATCCGTTTTTTCGGCCCTCTTAAGCACGATTTTATGCATTCTAAGATATTTTGGGGAGTATTTGTGCTTACATATAGGGTAAAACCGGAAGAGATGGCGCATCTTTTTTTTTTGTTTACTGATAAAATTATTAATAATCATCATCAAAAACTTTTATTATTCGAAATAACTTGCATCAAATGGTTTCAAACTGGCAGCCCTCAAAACAATTTTGTACGGCCCCCAAGATGTTTTAGCTACAGTATTTGTTTAAATAGGCTACATGTTATAGTCGGAAAATTATAACAATTTAACGCTAATAAAATAAAAAATGTTAACTTTTAAAACGTACTATACTCTGCGATGTACTATCAGTAACTACTGTATCAGTAAAATGTTTTCATTTCATTGTAATTTTGTTTGAAAATATTCATCTCTTCATTTCCTTTCGGATTGTGCATTCGGCCCGCACGCAATTTGATATTGAGACTATTGGTTTGCATGGAATCATATACAAAATGTAATGTCAAAAGTTAGTTAAGCAAAATGAAAAAAGCAACAAAATAAACAACTTTTTTCATTTTACTTAACTAACTTTTGATATTACTTTTTGCCTATGGTTCCATGTAAACTTATTTTGAGTATTGATAATTTTATCAGCAAACAAAACAAAAGGTGTGCCATCTCTCCCGGTTTTAATCTAATGTGGATTATTTAATTATCTTAGATAAAACACATCAGTGTCTATGATGCTCAAACAAACGACTGCCATTGTGTATGCCATAATCATTACCACAATGTCATCTTGGCTCCAGAATGTAAATATACTTAGCTGAGCCGTCTCTCCCGACTTTACACTTGTATATTATTAATTACATTTAGGAAAGTATTTGTAGTTTGATTTGTGTTATTGCAATATTAATAAGCGCATAGTTTTATATTGATTTACTTAAATTTTGATATCTGTAGTGAGCACATATTTTTTCATAATATAGTTTTCCAATATAAATTCTGTTTTTTTAAAAACTGAAGCTATTCAAAGGTAAGCAAAATAATATTTGTGTTGTTTATCGTCACCCAATTTTCTATTTGGATATTGAACTGGCCCAGTAACTAAAATAATATAATAATTAATGTAGTAAGCAAAATATATAAAATAGTAAACTTTATGTTTCCCATCAATTTGAATTTTTTTTTTATGTTTTTTTTTTAAATATTTTTATTTTAAACAATCTAATAACGCTTAAATTGTTAAAATTTTTAGATTTTTATAATTTCAGTTATACATCACATAAGCAATTTTATATAATACTTATGGTTTAAGGTTTTATATTTTGCTGATAGGAAACTTTACGAATTTTCTATGCAGTTATAAGATTAATAGACAGTTATATTTCGACACGAATGTTGTACAATTAACGTTGTAACTTGTTAAATTTATATAATAAATTTTTTTTTTTTTTAAATATTTAAATATATAAAAGTTGTTAATTCAGTTGATTAACTTTTTGTCTTCTTTTGTTTACCACAACGATTTCAATTCATGCAAGATTTCTATTCATTCTGTAAGGAAGGAAGAATGAAAAAAGTTTATCTTTGTTATTTTAGCAATGTTAATGTCCTTAACACCGTTCTTATAAATTATAGTCTTTTTTTTTTTTTTTTAAGTGAGCAGATGTTTCTGAATTGTTTCATGTTATCGTTACTATTTTTGATTCCATATAGGTATTTTCCTTCTTATATATATGTATTTTTTCATACTATGCACTCTTTAGCCTTTATAACCTAGAGAAGTATTTAAAGCGAATGGTATAATTTAAAACGATTCTTTAAAATTAGATTTTTAGTGTAAATTCGATTATTTTAAAAAGAAATTTTCTAACTTCTAAACATTAATTACTAACTTGTCCAATTTACTTAAACAAATATCGTCATAAATTCTCCTTCTAGAGAGATAAATACGTTAAAAGTATCCAAATAAATTTTACATGGAAATTATCTTATGGTTATTTTTCTAGAAATTATCATTATAATTAGATTTTACCTTTTGATTCAATAGGAAATTGCCATTACAGTAATGATGAATGAATCATTGCTCTTCCGCTTCTTTTTTTTTTTTTTCCCCAGACAAACATCTGCTGTATTAATAAATTCAAACTATTGTTTCTAAAGCTTTTTAATTTTTTTTTTTTTTATATATTATAAATTGTTTTCTGCTGATTTTTCTGATAATTAACATTTATTATTGTTATTATTTTCTCTACTGCGTTTTATTTTTGTTCTGTGTATCTTTAAATCAAACAAAAATTTTTTTGATTATATAAATATACTCGGATAATCTCCAGTATCGTATTAAGCGCTATGATGTTTATGAAGACTTTTTAATGATTAATAATGCGTTAGTAAAAGATATTTAAACTGTTTAATAATAAAAAAAATTGTATAGTATTATGGCGTGTCGTGTTTAATATGATTATTTACATTAATTCGCGTATAAATTCTATCAATATTTAGTTAAAGCCGAGTTACCGAGATCGAAAACTATGAAATTTTAGTTATTAAAAGTATAAATTAAACAAGTCAAGAAGGGATATAGTTACAGTTTTCTGGTATACGGTGACAATGCTCACTCGTGTTATCAATTATCTGTATCAAAAGACATCGTTCGTTTCCGAATTCAGCAAGTGGGGAAATTCGATAAACGTGACAGTCTGTCGAGTTGTTGGCTTGCTTGCCAAGCTCGTAAAATAGCCACACAGGCTCCTGTACCTTTAAAATATCACGTTTTCTCGCAAGGAAGGCTTTAATGTACGATTTGAAGAATCTATTAACCCCTATATAGATTACGTGTACTTACTAAAACTCTGGTAAATATAAAGTAAAGCATTATGCTTGGAAAATTTTGCTTTTAAAACTCGCTGTAAATATTTAAATTCTGATAAACTTTTTCATTAACTAATCCGGGAAACATTGTATTTTATTATATTTTCGTTCGATATTTTATAAATTAATTTTTTAGAAAATCGTTAAAAAAAAAATCTTATTATAATAATTTATATTTACTCGTATAGTTTAAAATATTAAATATTAATCGTCTAATATAGATATATAGATGCTTTTATAACTAAAAATTTTTTTAATACAAGTAAAAATTTCAATCGAGACTTCAATATTTTAATAAATTCTTAATGTAAACAGTTTGGGAAGTAAATAAAAATTCGAGATATATTTTTAAAAAGTAATTAAGTTTTTAATTAGGAAAAATGAGTATATAATAATTAAATTTACTCTAGGAACGAAAATAAAATAAAATCAAATTCCGCGATAGAAATCAATTTAAATTAATTTTTAATTGTTATTGTTGGCATTAAATAATGTCGACGTTGGTTGGTGTAGTAGCGTCAGACAGTTATTAACGTTAAAAACGAAGACTATATTGTTGAGAATTCATTTTCGGATATTAAAAATAATATAGAGTATTCGCAGAATATAAAATTATAAAACAAAATGTTAAGCAGTTAACTGTAATTCTAGATACAATGTAACATTAGAAGTTAGAAGAGGAGCTGAAGAAGTAATCAGAATTATCGACAGACACGCTAAAAAATAAATTTTATAGTTAGTATTCGAATAAGTATTTTTTTAATTTTATGAATGCTACAATCAAATTTTTATTAACGGAATTAAATATTTAAAAGAAAAATGTGGAAGACGAATTCGCACTTTTATCAGGAAGAGTTCGTGGTCCGGGAATTAATTCAGAGACAAATTATCTTCTTTAAAGGACGATTCATTGCGAGATTAACTGCGATTGCTCTCGAACAAACAGAAAAAAAAAATGCATTTCGGCATTGCACTCTTGTTTTTTTTTTTTTTTTACAACTAGGAGCATCCTACTACTTTGATCTTTTAGACAATGATGATTGAATTTCTTTCGAATGAATTTTAGAACAAGATACAATCAGGAGTTGACAAATATAACTACCTCTTAAGGGGTTTAAAGTAAACGAGTAAAAATACAATATGCATGAGCGAAAGAACAGATTCGGTATAAGGTGAAGGAGGATAGAAAACGAACGAAAGCATTCGTTGTCGTTCGGTATAAGCTCACCAAAATTCAGAGGGAATTCGTAAACAGTCGTTTGAAGAGTTGTTTTCAACAAACGAAGAAACTGTTATTTCATCCTTCCTTCCAGTAAATAATAAATAAATGCATAAATATTACAACTATTTTTTATTAGTATCGATGTTAATTTATTATAATAACGCTATTATTAAAGAAATTTTGATGGCTTTTTAATTTAGTAAGATGTAACTATCGATATAACGTGTATAGATTTCGCAAAAGTTTTCTTTGTTTCTGACAAGATCGAAAAATTCTTATTACCGATATGCAGTATATGAAACAGTGAGATCAGCTACTATATTCTTTTTTTCCCAGCCACTTGTTCGTAATAATAAAATTGTTTAATTTATACTCTCAGTGGCAATTAAATATTATCATGTTTAATATTACACTGAACCAATATTAATCTTGCACCGAATCAATATTATACATAATAGTGAACTATATCACCACCATTCGCTAGAATGCGCTCTTCCGTTTATGCTAGCTTAGTCTAAACTCATCTTTACA
>WUQG02441716.1:0-13535 GCA_011317285.2 Androctonus mauritanicus
TATCAATGTTATATTGATGAAAATGCATGACGATTATTTTTACAAAAGAAAGTGGCTGTTTTCCTTGAAAACACCGTTGTTAAAGTAATATATTTTTATTGTTTCTAGTGATGCAGAATTAGAAAATGATGTCGAGTCCTAGACGTCTACATTGATGATACATCAATGGAAAAAAAAAAAAAAAACTAACTGTGTGGTGTATATTGATGTGATATTCATATCTACGATAATATATATATATATATTATATATATTAAATGTTATATCAATAAAGATCTTTCTTTATTCCGCAATTTATTTTCTTTTGTCCTTTTTTTAATCGAATGAATTTTAGTTTTAAGCATTCGATAAGAAATGATTCGGGTTTAAAAAATATGTTTTTAATTTGAATTCCATCAAAATGTTAAAAAAAATTTTTTTGAAAAAATCATTTAAATAATCAGATTTCTCTACGTTTTAATCTAATTATTATATTAAGCTAAACGAGTATCTTAAAAAAATAACTCGGGATGCTAACGAAAGAAGCTTGTATGATACCAACCGTGAAATTTCTTTTAAGTTTCGAATTAAAGTAGATTGTATTTATTAAATTAATTTTCATATGCATTTCAGACTAATAATATTCTCTGCTTCGCACGATAAAAATATTCATGCTTCGAAAAACAGCTTGATGAGTTTTTCTTCTAATGGATACTTATGCTTTTATGAAATTCTGTAATTTAACTCACAAGTAAATATTATTATTTTGATGAAAAGTTTTTGTTTTTTTTTAATAACAAATTTTCTCCTGAAAAAATCGTATCTTTAAATCTCAATGCAGTTAAACAAGCTTTTTAGATTTTAATTGGCATCTAAATTATAATAATAGGATTCAAATTTAGAGAGTTATCATTTTAAAAACTGCACAGATTTTTGAAATCTTGTTATTTTATTCTTTGAATAATGATTTTTTTATGGAGGAAAAAAATAACATTTTGTTTCCATTAAAGTTACCTAAGTCTTATTTTTATTTATCGTAATCTGTTGATATGGATAAATCTTTAAAAAAAAAATTGATATTAATTTAAAGATCGCAAATCTTCTTAAGTCGGATCAAGATTCGTATCTTATCAATAGATGAAGGTAATCCGAATTTTATCTGAAAATTCATAGTTTGATGGCAGAAATATCTTCTCTTCGAATAAAACAAAATATATATAGACTATATATATAACGAATTGAAAGCTATAACAGAAAAGACATGACAAATTTTCACTTTATTCTTTTCTTGTTTACCATTTTATGCTGTACTCAGATGTTCAAATCTTTTCGTACACAAACTAGATTATTGTCACTTGTAAGTCAAACTGCTATTTTCTTTAAAATGCTAATTGAAAAACGAATAGAAAGTTTTCTCGAATTTTATAAGTTTAGCTTATCTTTTGCAATTATTTTTTTTTTATTTTTTTAATCATTTTTTATCCTATTTTCTAAATTAAAGTGTGACTTACAAAATCATTATCTTGTCTGTTTTTTGTTGTGTGTCTTCAACTTATAACTTTTGAATCGATTAGTAGAGTTTCACCAAATTCAGAAAACACATGCCTCAACTTTTAATCCAATAATTACAATTATTTATAAATGGTTGAGATACTCTCCTAATATATTTTGAATTAATGGATTCTTATGAAATTTGATAGGGTGGTCAAATCATAGAAACTGACCTTAATGAAACATTAATTAATCAATAGCTTTAGCCGTTTAAAAACGATGGACATTGAAACTTTCGAGATTTATCTCTAATGATTTTTGAACTATAAGATAGATTTTTATGAAATTCGATAGACTTCTAACGTCATTAAGATTAATTAATCTTGTAATTTCATACATTTAAAACTTACATTCAAACTTTTCTGGTTTTCCTCCAATGAATATGATGTTGATCTGAAGTTGGACTAACAAATAAGAACCTCAGATTGAATTATTAAATATTCCATAATCAGATCTTCCTTTAGATTGCAAACATGTTTTCAAAAGTAGGCGATTACTCCTTTGTGTAACTACTTGTTACACATTTCAATCGTTGTCACCCGTATTAATTTTCGAATATTTTTATAACATTTATTTCGGAAATCATTGCAAGATTGTCATTTTATGTAAATATTTTAGTAAAATATTAATATATACATTATGAATTAGATTAAGTATTGTATATAGGATGTAATTATGAATTTGTAAGACAGGGTATTCACTTATTCATGACCAGCTCATATTTGATTGAACACTTCAATTATAGTTGATGCACCTGCCCAATTATAATCACCTGACGAATGTTTATGCCATGAAATTATAATTTCCTCTACTCTATGTATATATATATATATACACATATATCACATGACAAAATTAACACGATTATTATTACATTTAAAAACCGATTCATCCAGATTTTTATCACTTCTTTTTTACTAACACAATTTTACAGTCGGCAATTTTATATATATTCATTTATATGTATTGTGTAAAGAATGAATAATATGGGCTTTTTCGCTATTTAAATATTTTATTTTCCTTTCAGTTAAATGGCAGTTGACTGTCAATTGAATTCTTTGAATAGTCATAAAAAATTCGCATTTTCCATTCGCGCAGAATTCTTTTTTTTTTCTTTTTTCCTTTTCTTTCAATTTTTAGAAAGCACGTTTATAAAAATCTAATTAAGAACATTCAATTTTTAAAATAAACTCGAAAACTGTTTATATAATAATTATTATTTTTATATGTAAATGCTAACAAAAAAAAAAATAATAATAATAATTATATAAACGCTAGTTTTTGCTTAAACTTATTATTGTATAAACAATACGAAAATTAATTAAAATAAATTAATCAAAATTTTTAAAAATTAATAAATAATTTTAAAAATTAAATAATATTTTTGCTGAAATTGTAAAATAGAAAATAATATTAGATCAATGATTAATTCTATACATTTTAATGCTTTCATTTTATATACAGTGTATATATATTAATATATACAATGTATTAGTGTGCATATATATATATACATATATACACTGTAACATTCATTGTGTTTCATTTTAAATACAGTATATACATACATATATGTACATACATACATATACATGTATATACATATTTTACATATAGAGTATATAATGTATAAACTTGTGCAAACTGTAATGCATACTGTTTATACTGTATATATGTAATGTTCAAGGACGACAAAAATAGAAAACAATTTTTTGAATATTCAGTATAAGATAACAACGTATAATAAATAATTATCGACGAAAAAGCTAAAAATAAATTCTAAGATGTGTTTATATTAAGAAAAGCTTCAAGTTTTATTTTCTGAAAAAGATATATAATTTTTTTCCTATATGAAGATGAGTTCATCAAATATCATAAATTATAACTGAGAAAATCATATATGTTTATAATGATCATAATTATAATATTCATTACCTATTAATTAAAATAATAATAATAATAATAAGAAAAAAAATAAATTTCTATATTTTCATACAATAAAAGTCTAGCCTAAATTACACATTTTTTATAATAGAAGTTAATACTATACTTCAAAAATTATACTGCATTATTTATCATTTTAATATCCTGCATTCTCAAATTGCATTACACTATTTATCAATGCTCTTAAATTACATTGCATTATCTATTATCCAGATATTCTCCACCCATAAATTACATTTCATCATCTATCAATCTAGATATCCAGATCCTTAAATTGCATTACATTATCTATCAATCGAGATATCTAGAACTTTTAATTACATTGCATTATCTATTATGTTTGCATCCTGCAACTTTAAAATGCTCTATATTATCTATCATTCAGATATTTATACCTTTAAGTCATAATTCAGATATCATGCATTATCTATAAATATTAGTGCGTAATTCTTCTTATATTAGTCTATTTACTTTATATAACTTATACTTTATACATTTATATCAATTTTTTTATGAATGACATTTATTTATTTACTAATTTTAAATTTTATAATTCTAGCTTTTAACTTTCTTTGATAGAATTGCATTTTTTCATTGTAAAAATCTAAGTAAATTCGTAACATAAATTTCATTTAGACAATTTGATTATCTTGTTTCAATGAGATTCTAGACATATTTTATTGCATGAAAATATATTTTTAATCCTTAAATATTTATCAAGATTACTGCAATGGTATATGATATCATCGGAAATGGTTTCTGTTGAAAGTTTTCTTATCTGTAACTTTCACAGAAAATCAAACATTGAAACAATCTTCTATTTGAAGAGTATTGTTTAACGACTTGGTTGGAAATAACGAGTTCAATCCTGAGCAATCGTGTGGTGACGACTGGATTGGATTTCAAGAGAAAATTGTCTCATTATCTCGAGTAATCGAACAGCATTACAAATGAAAGAATCCTTTTGTAAAATTAAAGAAAGCTTCGGACTGTTAGATTGAGTACGATACTCGATAGCCATAGAAAAGTCCAACTTTCTTTAAAAGAAATCGCACGTATCCAATCGATAAGATTTCACTGTTAAATACTTTTATGTAAATAATATCATGAAAATATAGGCTGGTTTAATATATTTATAGTTCCAAAAGATAAAAATATATAATTAATTAAATATTTATTCATAAAAGAGAATAAAAAAGACTGTTGAGATCCAACAATAAAAACAAAGCACGAAAATGAAGCAATATCTATTTAAAATATTAAACAGATATTATGATGCCTGTATTATTAAACAATATTACAATTTTTCCAGATAATTGTGTAATGAAATCAGATCGAAAGAAGAAAAAATCTTTGGTATCCATAAAATGAAAAAAAATATTATTAATATTCATAAAAATTATATATGTAATAATAGTATAATACTGTCTAAACTTAAAAACTTTATAATTTTTTTAATAAAATGTAGTAATAAATAAGAAATATTTAAAAAGAAGTAAATTTATGCTACATGTATGAACTTCTGAGAAAATAAATCAATTAAGTAATGGTATATATAAATGGATCGAAGAAGCTGACAGTGGAAGAGGAGTAAGACATCAATCTAATCCTATATATTTTTTTATTTTGTAAATAAACAAAAACGAAGGCAATTTTTCAAGTTTCTCGAAATAAATAAAACGAAAGGAGAGAAAAAAAAGGAAAGGAACTTTCGTGTTTTTAACAATTTAAATATTTATATTGGTTGTTAGAGTTCACGTTTATTCATAAAACATGCAATAATTTCGAATTTGTTTTGATTCGTAAACATCAGTAAAATACTGGAACGTGCAAATAGTGAGATAAGATAGCATTAGAAACAACGGTTCGCAAAATAATAGCGTAATTATATCGTCGAAGAAATAAAAACCGCTTTTTATTATCGCATATAACCTAAACAATGAGAGCAATTACTTCGAGGAAGCAAGAAATAATTTCTTTAGTCTAGAAAAATTGGTTATATATATTTTTATTCATCATAAATTAGTAATTAAAATGGATAAAAATTTTTTTAACGCGGTAGTAATGGCAACTATAATTTTTCTAATTAACTTGTGTATATATTATGTTATCTATTTTTATTATTAATATAAAGTTTAATCCACTGGATCAAATTCAATGAAATTTAGGATGAAAGCATCGACAAGAGCTACATTGGAAGAAGAGTTCGAAATTTCCCTAATCTCATAAAACGCACTTAGAGACCGCGGAAACGATTTGCTTTTTCCAATATCAAATGGACCGTTTATCATCGAATTTGAAATTTGGTATGGAAAGAGAATTTCTTTCATCACACCAACAATTCTTTGCTTTTACCAGTAAAGCCAATGCCATAGGGATTTTAAGATTGGATCATAAAACATTCTCTTTTTTTCCCTCTTGATGCCTAAGGCCAATTTTCAATTCGAATATTGATATATTCCAGGATATACCACGATAATTCAATTGTCTTTAATTTCGTATGACTAAAAAGGCAGTTTATTACCATTTTTAAATGTTTCTAAGTTATTTTCTTTAAATAAAAACACAAGAATAAAACTCAAAATGAAAAATTTTCATTTATATTATATAAGAGAGATAAAGAATTGCATCATAAAAATATTTATAGATTCTAGTTCTCCATAAATAAACTATTATATATATATAATAGTTAAATATTCTATTAAATAAAATTTTTCAATATATATTTATATTCTGAAAAATTTTATTTTATAGAAAATATGTTTAAAAAATTTTTAAAAATATGAAATTTAAGTACATTTTACAATGAATTCTTACCGATTAAAATTTACAATCAATCCTTGATGATTTGATTAAGGATCCTAAATCATGTATAGTAAAAAGAATGTTATTAAAGCAAACCTGTAAAAATAACATGAAACATTACCTGTTATATGTAAATTAATAAAACTTAAAAAATTCAGAATAGTTTTTGCAAACTTTTGATATTCCCAAATAATATATAAATGAAATTCTTTTCAAATAAGAAAATATGATAGTAAACATAGGAAAAGTTAAAGAAAAGTGATGTAATTTTATCAATAGCATCACTGATAGAGAAATTAAAAAATGAAAGACAATATATCGTAAAATATCCCTTGATCAAGTATAAAAGAAATATAATTCCGGAGTTAGGTCAAAAAATTCGATGCATATCCAGCTTGAAAAGTTGATCGATAGAAATATATTCTGTATCTCTTTTATACAGCTTTAGCTATAGCATTTCATATAAATGAGACATATAGTATGCTCCTATCGATCAACCTTTCACGTTGGCTATGAATTGAATTTTGTGACAAAAGTTTTGGTATTATATTTTTTCATGCTTGATCAAGAGATTTTTTTATATCTTGTCCTTTAACGATCCATGTTTATCTATTCTTTTTTTATTGCTTCATAGGAATATTTTCCCAATAACCTTCTAACTTTATTTAAAAGTTAACATATACTATCCACAATTTTATAAAAGAAAGAATAAGATTCTACCATCAGTATTTGTATGTTATTAGAATAAAAATCTGTTATTGAACCTAATATATGTAAACTTTAGTTAATTTTACATTTTTTTCCCTTATTAATTATATATAAAGTTATATAAGTTATCTAATTTTTAGATTCATGCTTTTGTTTCCTGGCGGTTTAAACTATTCTGTTTTATTAAAATTGACTATAAAAACATGTAAATATGATCTCCAACATTGAAAGATTGTAGCCTTAGATATGTTTAAAATAAGCAAAATAAAAATTTAAAATTGGAATCATTCATGAAAAATTATTGAAGAATGAGCAACATTAAATTTTAATCTAACAGTAACAAATTTTCCTATGGATTTAGTCAACAAACATATCAAAATTGATCCCTATCTTAGATTTATTATATTCAGAGAAAATGTCGTTTCCAATTCATATACACTATTCTCTTTTTTTAATGTATCATTTGTACATGTGATGCTTTATTCTTACGAGGAAACCTGCTATATACATTCATAGTGATTTCGAGTTATGAATAAACTATATTCGTAACTCAGAGCACAAATACCGTATTAAAATGCAACATGGCAAGGAAGTAAGGCATCAAAATATGTCTTCTTCGTGTTAATGCGAATAATTAATTAATAGATGTGTCAGATCATAATTACAATGCACATAATATTACAATAATTACGTAATCCATCCGTCATACATTTCATGAAATCATTACTCCGTCAATTTTTCGTAAAGCATCAAGGATAAAGAAATTATGCCGTCAATCGATTTACATATTTTATGACACTCGCTAGGTCATATGAATACAGGTTTTTTTAAAATGTTAAAATTAAAACAAAGTCAGATAAATATTATACATCTTTTACTTTTCCAATTTCCGTCATTTGACGAGCTACTACCTCGATTCTTGTTGTGAGGCAGGATATGACAGATTGGAATAATATTCTAGAATAAGATGGGTCACATTAGTATAATAAAATAAGATTCAATACAGCTTTATAAAACATAAATTTCAAGTTCATTAATATTACTTTTATAAGGAGAAACGTTTTCTCTTTACAAAAGTACATTAATTCACAATCAAGAAAAGTATAACATCACAATTGCTATTTTTATAGATTTATTTGAAACACTTCACATTATGATACAAATATTTAGAAAATAAATTATTATATATTGATATAGCTCGTCTGAATTTTTTACTGATATGAATTTTGAATTATTTATGAATTAGGATAAAAAATATAAGTGAGTCTTTTATTGATGGTGAGTAACATCAAAGTTATGTTTTACAAAAAAAAAAAACCTTTAAATAGCTATAATATGTTTCATATACAACAAAACAATCAAATGGTCATTCTTTTGTAACATGATCACGTGGAAACTTCAAAATTGCAGTCGTATGGCTAGAATAAAATAGTACCATTTTATAAAATTTGAATGCTCTGCGATGTTTCGTTCTTCAGATATTTTGCGGACTGATTGATAGACAGACATCAGATAGAAAAACAATTATGTAAGGCAATTATTAAAAAATACAAGTAAAAATTCCTCTCAAATGACTTATTATTCTTGTATGATCAATAATTTCAGAGATATTTTGTTTAAATATTTGGAGCAGTTGTCATATCATAACGAGACAATGCTTCATCCTCAAATTTAATATGCATATACTTGAGATAATAAGGAATGATGCAGCAAAATTTGAATTCTCTGAATTTTCTTGCTTAGTGGACGAATGAAATGAATACAACCAATTTTCAGTAAAGAAATAAAATTTCCATATTTATATTCATATCACTTCAAGAGGAATACTTCGAGATTCAATTTTGGAATCCGAATATGCAATATATCATTAAACTTCGTGAGTTTTGAACTTTAAAATCTCGAAAGCATAAAGCGGATTCATGTTTGCCTATACACAAGTAAAAAATTGTGTGGCGAAAATATGTGCAGCACAGTTTAAAATATATATTACGCATGAAATATTTCATGTTTACTGATTAAAAATATTCTTGAATAGGATTTACAATTGAAATAAGATTTTCAATTGTTAATTCAATTGTTCAATTGTTGTTGTTAATTTTTATATAAATTTATATTACTTAACGATATTTCCAAATTAATATTCTATTGCTTTGGGATGGAATGTATTCACTCCATTCCAAGATAAAATTCTGTTTATCACATTCATATTTGGAACATTAATCATATTGAGTAAATACGTGATGCTGACAATAGTCAATAATAACGGAAACACTCTTATTGACGTTGCTGATAATTGCTACTATGATTGATTCAGTTGAAAATATGTACTGTACATGCGAAGCGCGTATGCCAATCGCATTGTTGCGCTGTTAATTACGGGCAATAAAGGATAATAATTATGAATTATTAAAGAATAAAAGCAAAAGGATGGATCTAAATATCTAAAAATATGGATATTTTAATTCTATATTAATATTTATAAAACATAAACTGAGTATTCGGATCATAATTTCGATAGTTCTCTTCGGCAGAAGCCTCAAATTTTGTTAACGGGCAATTAATACAACAATTTTTTTTGAGAAAATCGGTTTGTTACTCTTAAGAGAGTTATATATGTTCTTGAAAACAACTATTAATCATAAAAATTTTTATGTACGCTTAAATTTAAATATTTCTAAACAGAATATTTATTATATTGAGAAGTCAAATGTGATTTGTTTGAATTTATAAACAAATCTGTTTACCATATGCATTGTTGTTCTAACAATTTTGTGGGCAATCACCTTCTCTGCATGCTGTCTCTTAGAATCAAATTCTTGTTATAATTATTTCCTGGACTAATCTGCGTCATAATTTAATTCGTATTTTAAAATAAAAATAATAGATTAATTATTATTTTTATTAATCTATTATTTATAATATAATATTAAAATATTATTTATAATAGACCAATTGATATAAATATTTATAATTATTTATTAAATTATATATTATAAAAAAATAGCAAATGTCAGTTTGTTTATGTAAGATATATGTGTAAGATTAATCGTACCTTTCAGGATTAATTTCTAAGGATAAAATTAAGGTAAATTGTGAAAAGTTTTTGATAAGAAGCTTAATTAAAAAACGACATTTATATCCGCTTATTAAGTTACATAAGTGATAAGAAATTAATTCAAAAATGGTATAAAACTTTGACATAACTTTAGTACATTTAAGAAAATGAATAACAAAAAAGTATGTAGGCCTAAATGAATTTCCGAAATCCATACGATTTTAATTTCTTTATTATGACTATGATTTCAAGCATTTATTTTATAAATATATGCTATAAATATTTATATGTTCCCGAAATTTTACAGAGAAAGTATGATAGTTGATTGATTTTCTGACCTACTAACCTAATTGAACATACGCGGATGATATATTCAACCTGCCATTGTCATTTCTGATACATGTGAAACATATGTTAAGCTGGGGACAAACAAATTAAATGGAGAATAGTTTAACTGATTAAACAGGAATTCTGTAATAATCATAAAATTATTTCTGAGTTACGATGTAGTAGTATGAAACTGTTAGCTGAGCATTGCATAGTTATGTTCAACGAATAAAATACTGAATATTATTATGATAAAAATATAAATCTGAAATTTGGCTCTCAAAGTCAAATGTTAAAGTTTGTTCAATGTACAGTAGTTCCTAGTTTTCAAAAACATGAAATAATTACATATAATATTAATGTTATATGTCGATGACTAATTCCTCTCTAAATTAAATCCCTAAAATGCAAGAGTTCTGATAGAAAAGAAATGATGTGACTCCTTTTCATTCAAAAGAATATTAAATGCGTAAGATGGACATTGTTACACATATATTGGATTTATAATTTTAAATTATATTCTTTGAAAGTTTATGTATTTATGTGTGGTTGTTTCTATTTTTTTATTGTGTATCCTGAAAAACAATAACTCTATTTTGAATTTTATTCTCGAGGACTTCAAATAACATACTAATATATTGAGAAAGACATGCTTTGAAAAAGAATTCATTCATATATTCACAGCAGGTAGTAGAGAAACAAAAACTGATAGGAAAGAGTATCATCGATTCTAGACCAATATATTGCAATCCATGATTTCAAAAAGAGAATCCTGATTTATTTTTGAACAAAGGATAATATTTTTAAACAATATCTTCGTCATTAGAATCCAGGTTATTTATGACGTTGAATAAGATACATTGAAGAAAGATGGATGATGGTGAGAAGATAGACACTATATATCCAGCAAATGTCTGTTGATAATTCTGACAGATATTCTCTTATCAATGCTGTAGGCTATCTCTTATTAATTGAACTGCTGCTCATACATTTATAATACGTTACTATCAATTTACAGTTTATACACGCCGTTTCCTGAAACTTGCTAAAGGTCGTTTATGATAAACTTTTTAATCATCAAAAATCCTGTTCGGTACTCTCATTTCGATCAAAGCACTATACAATAGCCAATTTAAATTGTTTTGTCGATATAGGCCGAAGATTAATCTTTTGTCAATATTTGATTGTCTTTTTTTAATTCATGCCATTACACTCTTTCAGCCGCATGTTGTTCACAGAAACACATACAAAGCACGCTTTATACTATGCTAACTTACAAACAAAACAATACTATTGCTAGTTGCAAACAAAACAATACTAATATATTATTTAGATAAAATGTTACATGCATATATTATTATCTTTTCTATTTTGCATTTTCTAAACACTAATTTTATAGATCTCTTAAATTAATATTTTATACAAGTTATTCACTAAATGAATGTGCTTATTGTACATTCTTTGGCGAACAAGGTATGTAATTTTTATTTTAAGAAAACAATAGCTGTATGAATTCACTTTGTCCGTTTGTCATAAAGACATCTTGTGATCAAACATCACAAACTTTGCAGTTTTCAAAATTTATGGATTCATTCTTTGTTATACAATGTACTGTATAAGTGCTTATTAATTCTGAATGCTTTGTTGTCTGGTTATAAGATGAATAGTTTAAGATTAAGATGTTAATATCTGTGAAACTAACTATTACACTTACATAGCATTATATTAATTTGAAAGGATTTTTAGAAAATGCAATGGATTATACTACTACTTCACTTTAACTGACTGCCGTTTCGCAAAATATCTCAAGAACTCGTAATTACAGACGGAACTAAGAAAATTCAAATTTTATATAGTTAATTCTTTTGTTTTAACCATGCGAACTATTCCAGTTACTCTGAAGCTTCCACATATTATATTCTCTTATAAGATGATGACCGTTCGAAATTTTTAAATTATACTTAAAATTATTTGTCTTACATGAAAGATATTATACTTATTTGAAAGATGATACATACCATTAGTGAACATTCTATTCAAATATTTTTGTATTTAATCTAATATTTTGATGTAATTTCTGAATTACTGTATATTTTTGTTTCCCCCTTAAATCTTCCATATATTGTATATAGACTATTTTTTAATTGTTATTTTCCCATATACAGGGGCAACTTTAATAGATTATTTTCGGAATTTTTAATCTTTTAAATCATTCAAGTTTATATATGCAAAGAAATAAGTATTATTATTTTTCGAACAAACATCATATTCTTTATTATATAAATTTCATTTCATGGAGTCGATAAATTCTTTTTATTAAGTCTATCGAGTCATAATATAAAGTTTTATGTAAAGTCTGATCTCGACAGATCAAACAGTGTGATAATGTATAAAGATCAGACAGAAATATTCAATTTTATATATAGATTAAGTACCGTTTGTCCATTCAGAAAATGAGTCAAAGTATGTAAACTTAATCCAGATGATGTTGGCTATGCAGACATTGCAGTTTGAAAAATTAATCGATGCCTGCAACTTTCTCTTATGTTCATTTAATAAATCATTGACGGTATTTAATTTATTAAGACGGAATTAATAATAAAAGTCTCTCTAGAATCGGAAGAACATGAAAAGCAAATGGTCATGATGTTTCAATTACTTTGTCAATAGCAGTATTTGTTAATCGAATTGAGATCAGAAATTATCGCTTAAGATCGTAATTTAAAGAATCGATTTTAAAATTATTTTTTTAATTATTTTTAAAATATATTTATATATTTATTAGAAACTTTTACGCAGTAAAAGTTTTGGATGAAATTTAGAATTGAATTTTATTTATTATTACTATTCAGATGGCTATTTATAATAAATATATAGTTATACTTCGAGTTTCGGCTCCTCATTTACGGCGCTTCAGATTTATGCACATTTTGAATTGCCATCATTCCCAAAAGTTTCTATGTTTAATTTGGAGTTATGACTCTTCAGCGGCAAATTTTTGGAAAAAAAAAAAATTGCTTTCTTTTTCAAATAAGATCTACAATATTTCTTTTAGTTATAAATGTTTCATTTATGTTAGTTATGTGTGTACAAACAATTGCAGTGTATTACATGCATTGATAACTGAAAAAAGATAGTGCTTCGACTTATGGATATTTTCGAGTTA
>WUQG02441727.1:0-13535 GCA_011317285.2 Androctonus mauritanicus
GTCTATAGCAATATAGAGCCGAAAAGCAGATTAAATATTATTGAACAATTTTATGATTATTTTTAAAAATTATTGTGCCTACAGGCCTTAGAGAGTCTTAATCTGGTCCTGGGAGAATATATTCATTGACTTTGTGATTCATATTGAAATAAGGCAAGAAACTAGCACATTAAGCAAAGAGAAATAATTTAATGTGCTAGTTTCTTGCCTTATTTCGTACATTATAAATGAAGCAAAGTATATTTATATAGTACTGTGATTCATATTGAATTGATAAATTGCATTGAATTGAATTGGTGATTCATTTTGAGTCATTGAATTATACTGACTTGGCAATTCATGTTGACTTGATGAATTATCCTGATTTAGTGATTTGTATTGATTCAATGAATTGAGCCAATTCATACTGACTTAGTAATTTGCATTAGTTCAAAGCATTCAAGATATCAAAACACTTATAAATTTTTTTAAAAATAAGTAATTTAATGAATAATGATTTTGACTTTTTTCTGTGATTAAATACTGCTTTATACTGGTGGATACTATGTAGTGGGTATTTCCATGAACAAATATTGATCACCTATGTCCCTAGTGGGATCAGCTGTCAAATGGAAGCATTTTTAAATGAATCAACCAGTAAAATAATTCAAAGAATTTTGAAGTTGAAATTTCATATGATGTTATTGCATAATAAGATCTGAGAAACTGCTCAATTGTTGAACAAATTGTTCATGTGGGAACACTTTGACTTCTCAAACATTGAAAAACTTATTCAAGGCTTCAGAGCTTCATCCATCAATACATATGTTATAGTCTGGCTGGCCTTCCAAATGTGGCAGCCAGTGATAGGGCCTAAAATGGGCCTTGTCATTTAGTAATTGGTCAACGATTAGAAAGTAGCATTAAAAAATCTTTTCTAAAAATTCGTCTAATATAATTATTCAAATTAAAACAAAATATGTAATTTAGTGCTAATGATTTTTAATTAAATAAATTGTGTTATTAGAAGATAAAATGATTGCATCAGTTATAATGGAAGTTGAAGTGAATCAGAAAGTGATTGATTTGTTTTCACCAAATGAATCATAAATCGTTCAACTCATTTAGCAATTGAATCATTCATGAACAACTATTGAAGACTGGCATGGTTGTCATTTTTTTTCTTATTATATTATTTACTGCTTTCTCTCTTATTGGATATTAAATAATTGGGTATCCCAATGCTCACCATAGATTACCCACATCTGTGGTCACATTCATGCATATCATAATCCTTACACTTCATCAATCGTATGAAAGATCGAATTGAACCAGCCAAGCTTGAATACCTAAACAAATCTCAGGATATGAGACCTGGAATTAAATATGAATACTCTGTGGTGGAAACAAAGCATGCTTTCATAGTGGCAGCCACTTGATCATTCACCCAATTGACTGCCATAATTACAAAATCATTGCTGGCCATTGTAAATATGAAATATTGTAATTTGGATCATTCTAAGTCAGGGATCCTGGTATTTCAGATATTTATATCATTACATTTGGTTGAAAGCTGGAACTCATATCTATCTCTCCTGTTTTTTACTTTTATTATCTTTATTCTGTTATTTTTTTTTAATTCTTTTATCGTCATTTTTTATATATAAGGGTATTCAATAAGTAAGGTAACAAGACCTCTCTCATTGCATATATTTATTCAACGTGTTCCTATTGTTACAAACAATAGTATGACCTTTGTAAAGATTATTTTTCTATGTATTCTCCTTATTTGTCTAAACATTTGCTCTGATGGTATATCAAGCCATCTATACGAACATTGAAGAAGTCAGTGTCAAACGCATGAAGCCATGACATGATGGATTGTTGAATTCCTTGTTGGTTGTGAATTGTCTGCCACTCAAGTGCTGCTTCAATTGTCTAATTAGATGAAAATCACTGGGTGCCAAGTTGAGGCTGTAGGGAGAATAGTCCAGTATTTTCTACTAATAACACCGTAACAAGTCACATGTACTGTTGGTTGAGTGTGGTCTGGCATTATTGTGCAGTAGCACGATGCCTGCTTGTAGCAATCTGTGATGTTCCCTTTAGATGCAGAAATCTGCTCATACTACACATTTCAATGTTTGATCATGTTTTTATAAATGCCTTCTTTTTATAACTAATGTTGGAAAAGTATGACTGACTTGAGACTATCTAATGACAATGTAGCAAAGCAGTAATCAACCTGCTTTGTCCTGGTAGGAAATTATAATGATATTACACCCATATGAGGTCTTGTTACCTTACTTATTGAATCATTTATGTAATATAATTATTGAGAAATTCTTCATGTTGTGATTTTTCAGAGTTTTATTTTTAAATAGCTATTTTAAAAGATTTATATATGTTGAATAGTTGTACTAGAATTATTTTTTTTTTATCATAAAATTATTTTTGATCTTGAACTATTCATGAAGAATGATTATTTGTTCAGTATTATTCCATTAAGCATAAGGTTACAATCAGGTGCTAATAGAAAGAAAAATATCAAATAAATATATTAATTAAATAATACATAAGGTATTAAACAGTTCTTATATTCTTTAATCAATACAGTAATAAATACCGAGTTTATATGATATAATAAATCTTTAAAATAAATTATTATTCGTGATCTATGAACATGATAGTGACAAATATTTATAGTAACTTTATTTATATCTTTCTTTTATTTTTAAAGTTTAAAAGAACTTTGTTTGATTTTATTTCTTTTGTCTAACAATTTTTTGTATTTTTATTTTCTTATATTCATTACTTGATTTATCAATTTCATTTTCAAAATTTTGTTTGCATCATTTAGGTAAGAGAAATATTAAATATAGAAGAACAATTAATTTTGATGAACTAAGCATATGTAAATAAAATATCTAAAACTATTAAAGTTTAATGCTGTCAACTAATAGCATTTTTTATCTTGTTTTAAATTTTTAACCAAGAAATAAATGCACTTTAGAAATTTTTATTTAAAACTTATTATGCTCTGCATCTGAAGCCATTATTTTCATGTGATATAACTTTTAGAATTCCAAATATATATCCATAGTTTGTATTTACAATAGCATAAAATACAGAATCCACATATCATTTCAAAACGAGAGACCGTGTCAGTGAACTCATCAGCTTGGAACAGTTATTTAAGTTGAATTAATGCATTCCTATCACATTTCATTTTATAATTATTTTTGTACATTTTTAGTTATTTTAAAGAACCCTCGCTTGTATTTTCTGTGCTTTCAAATTGTTTAATTTTGTACATATCTACTTGTAAAGACACACATTAAGGTGCATTATGTAGTTTACTTTTATTTTCATAGTTAATTTTGCTAAAATAAAAAATAAATACTCAATAATAGAACCACTATTTTTAATGCTCTGTGGGAAATAATGGTTTGACTTATCACATCTCAAATTATAACAGCAATTTAATTTCTAATTAAGTTGTAAGCATGGTATTGACTGTAAGTGGAAGTATTAATCTTTTTCTCTAATTTCAGAGTTGCATTTATTATTTTGCCTATATTGATTTGCTTTTGTTTGCTGGATTAAACATATTTATTAAAAAGTAAGAAATCTTTCATAAAAAAAAAATACTAATAGATAGATACTAGATATTTTGACCTTTTTGAAATATCGACAGTTTAAATATCAATTTTTAATATAACAATCAATATTTAAGCTGTTATATTAAAAACTGTATATTTAAACCACTCAGTTAACTTATTAATTTAAAAAATATCAATCTTAATGAGCAATAAAGATTTTATCATTAAAATTATTCTCAAGCTTTTCAGTGTTCAGTATTTTATGATTATCAATTAATTCCATTTTATTCATCATTATTGCCATCTCTTCATAATTTTGAGATTTTATTATCTCATCTAATAACAAAAATTAAGTAATATTTATGCATTTATTGATTTATATCTAGTGTAGTTTCATTTTAAGTCTATTTATATTTTTGAAAAATTTTTGGAGCTGTGTCTAAATAAGTTAGTAAATACATATAGATGATGTGACAATTTAATTCCTGGAACAGCTGCATAGTATCTCCCATGTGGTGATTTGGTTAGAATTGATGAGTAATCATGTTTGTTTTGAATGACTCTCCAAAATATGCAGAATATGAAGTGCAGAAAGCTCACTTGTTGTGGTGAAATACTGATTTTCTTAAACCTTTTCATCCAGTTTCTGCCACAACTGATATATGACCAGATTGTTTTGGATTATGAACTATTTTTTTTTTTTTTTTTTGAAACATATTACACCACTATTTTGTAACTTCACTCATAATGTTTGGTATATAAATCTTGCACACTTAACAATGAATATTGATAGCATTCATGTTTTTTGTGGGAAAAAAATTGCACACACTTCACAACTGGTTGGGTATTGAAGATACAATTGATTTTAAATCACTGTTTATGTGATACAAATCAGTAGTAGTTAGTTAAAAATATGATGACTCGATAGCTGTCGAATTACTTTTTATTACTATGCATGTGCAATCCTCTTCTGCTTTCCACTACACTGCTAAAAATTAATAGAAGTTACTTTCTCAATTGTCCTTGTATTTGTTTACAAAAACTATAAAACTTGGTTGAGATTTGCCTCTTAACCTTTCGTAGAAGTTCCTCTTTCTTTTGCCAATGAAATTGTATACAGTATATTGGTTTTTTTCATATACTGCTTCGAGATTTTCACAATGCAACAATAATCTCCTATTAGCATTCATATTAATGTTCCATTGGACTTTTTTTTTTTTTTAATCTCTGTAATGGCTTGATGGAAACATTCTTCCTGTTCCTCACTGCATTTAAATTTTCTGGAAAAAATTCAAATGCGTATTCAAGAAATGAATTTTAATATTTAATGAATATCCTAAAACTTTGAATTTTTTCAGCATGTTTTCAACAATGAGTGCATATTCAGAGTTCTTATTATTCTCAAGGATCTTGGTAACTATACTCTTGAAGGAACTCCAAGTCTAATTTTTCTGCTTCATTCATCATTGGCAAAAGTTTTCATCTGACAACAGTCTTCTAATATTTAGACTGACAAAAACACCTTCTTTTAATTTTGCTAAGAAAGAATAAAAAAGTATTAAAATTTTCTAAATAGCCTTTCAAAACATTTCAGTTCATTGATATGAAACTCAAAAATCAGCTAAAAATTATTGAAAAAAATCATGCTGAACAATTTGCATCCACACTTAATCATAGTTGAGTAACAACTGAACTCACAACAAACTGATGTCTTAGAACACAGTATTTATAATTTCTTAGAAATGTCTAATGATATATGGAAATCTGACATTTTCATAGCTTTTTCAGAATGTTATCAGTCACCAAGTTTGGAAATAAATTGCCAAATAATGCAACTGTTTATGATATATATATATATATAGGTATTTTTTTTTTTTTTTTCAAATTTATTATCCAAAAATACATTCAATTATATAGCCTGTGATGAAAATTTTTTCATCATAGACCTGTATAATTGAATAATTTTATTTATTTTATATGCTTATGTATGTTAATGTAAATTACGTGCTATAGTGTTCTGATTATGAATTGACATGACTGCTAAGTTTGTCTGTTTTATAATTGAGGAGTTATATTATATTTTTATAGTAAAGACAACTTTGTTCATGGGGAAATTCACCTAAAATAAATTGTTTTTATGTAAAATTGCAGTTAAAATTTTTATGTAAACGATTAAGTCTTTATTGATAACTGAACAAATTATAGTCTTTTAAAAATTAAGTATATAATGTCTATTTAATTTAAATAGAAAAAAGACTAACACTTTGAAAGGATTGTATATTTGCTATAATTCATTCTATCGTTATTAATATCTTAGTTTCTTAACATGCATAATCTATTATATATTATTACTAAATTAATTTGTTTATGAATTTTTAATATACTTGTTTTGTATATGCATTGGTCTGTCATGACCTATTATTGCTTTTTTCTTTGTTGTATTGCATCCACACTTTGGCTGTTATTTTAATGATTATTATAATTAATTTAGTTCTTATTCCTTTATTCTTCCATAAGTATTTCCTTTCTGCAGTCAGATCTCATCTGGAGTCTGGTATATGTTTATTTTCTTGGTATACTGTTCTATAAACTGTTATATCATACTGGGTAGACTTGCTGAGATAATGCTGTGGATTATCTTTGTTATCAGTGCTCTTCCTATCTTGCATTCATTGTTGTAAATTATGCAATATGTATCATGTATAGTGCTCTTTATTTTCATCATCTGTTTTCTATATAAAAATGAAGATAAATGCATTCATATTTTTTTCATAAAAAAAAAAATGAAAAAAATTATTTTGCACTAAATAAAGTCAGATTTTGAAATAAAAAATTATATGTTTAAAATCAATAAAAATTCATCTTAACATCAATCATAATTTATTTGCAAAACAATAAAAATATTTTGTCTCTAGATTTCATTTCGAAAGAAAGGTGTGACATTTAAATTCTATAAATTGCATATATTCTATTTCAGACTATTATTAAAGAATAAAGAAGTATAAACAATATACAGTAGAAGCCGCTTATTGTAATTGCAGATATTGTTATCAAGCATTTAATGCTATCAAATTTTACAGTCCCAAATCATCCATATTAAGATGCATTATGAAAACTCCACTTACAGTAATCAGAATTTTGGTTATTTTCATTAGAATTGAAACACTGCTATAAAATACTGTATTTAAAACTAAAAAAATATCGCAGATAATACTAAAATATCGGTTAAATCTATTAAAATAAACAATATTATTTGTTAATCATTCATTTATTGTTTCATTTTCACCAAAATTTAGGCAAAAAAACGAGAAAATTCAAAGATAAACAACTAGGCCTTCATTTAAAATAATGCAGATTCAACTTAAGTAGAAAAATCTGATTTGTATACATTTTTTAATTAATAAATATTAGATTTATGTAAGTTTTTGATTTAATAAATTAATACAAACAAATATGACTGCTTTTCAAAATTTTGCAGTGCCTTTAAATGGTTTCTCTGCACATCTTTCCATTATGAATATTATGGTTTTACTGTTGCCAGATCTGATGATTTTTAATGTTTTTTTTTTATGACGAAATATATAACTTAAAATTGCTGATATAGAGATTTAGTGATTTTATACTTCCCTTTTATTGAAAAAAAAATTAATAATTATTTTTGATATAAAAAATTTCTTACTATTTCTAATACTTCATAATTTTCTGTAAACTGGAATTGACATCATTAACTATAAGTATAAATCATTTCACTTCACTTTTTCGTTTAAATTGATTACGTAATATACAGCATAAAGTTCAACAAGTGTTTATCGATCTGTAATAGAGCTTTGTATTAATATTGTTATAATTGTCTTTTAATCTAATTTTTTTTTTTTCCACATTTTGTATAGTCCCATATCAATCATTTTCCCATATCCATAGTTTTTTCAGGAGTTACAACAAAAATTTTGAATTGAAATTATACTGTTTTTAACAGTAAAGGTACAGTATATACTGTATAATAATAAAAAAATTGAAAATTGTACTTTTTTGATATGCACTGCTTAATGTTATTGGTTATTGTTATCAAAATAGATCAATCCTGAAATGATTCTAATAAGCAGTTTCTACTGTATTGATATAATGTGGTAAATAGCAGAAATTAAGATTGCCTGGAAGTTAAAATTGTCACTTTAGTAAAAAAAAATATTATAATGAGTTTTAAACAATTGTTGAACATATTGGTATTATGGATTATAGCTATATTATATTTCATTTGATCAGATTACAAGCATTAGCATTTAGTCAGATTTACATTCTTTTTAATGCCATTTACTGTTTATCAAAAAATGCAAAGGCATCTTGATGGACAGTAAAAGTAAAGAAAATTATAATGAAATAGAAAAAAATAATAATATTTTTTTTTAGTAATTATGAAATAAAATGCCTGTTGTTTAATAATTAACAAATTGAAACAAACAAAGGTGATGATAATCAACTAACAAGAATTAATAAATAGCAATCCAGTCTTAAATAAATATCAAAATAAATTTTTAGAAATATTTTTCTGAATTTAGAATTAATTATATATAAACTAAGCATTTAATTAATCTAACTTGAACTTAAATGATGACATTTTTATAATTCATAGTTAATTTATTCTAAATTCAATAATTATTATTGTAAAGTTATTTTATAATGGTGATATGGGAAATTGGTTAATGGTTATTATTTTTATTGGCCGGACCACATTTTAAAGATAGGACTATGCACTGCTTAAAAAAGTTTTTTTAGAATCTACGTGTAAATAATGTAAGCATTGACGGTTGCCATGGTGACGCTTGAATTTTTAAAAAAAGATGTTCTAGTTTAATTGTCTTCGATTTTGTTTTAGAATGTTTCTGTTCTGTTTGTTCTGTTAAGCTTGATGAGGATGTAGAGATACATCGAAAACGTTAGCCAAATAAAGAGCAAAGAGTTCTTAAAACCATACTGCAATTAGAGCTGTTTTTCTTGAGAGTTTTAGGACATTGGTTTTTGCAGTTTACTAGTTAAAGAGTAAAGTTATTTAACAAGTTTAAGTTATTTGACAAATTTATCAAGTTTATAATTAAGAAAAAATATAAATAAAAGTTAATGCAATTCATGGCAATTAAATGGGAGAAAATAATTAGGTTTATAAATTTCACATAGAATCAAATATATCTAGCTCTATTATATGTACATACAATAATGTAATTATAAACAGTAGCTTCTGGTTTCACTGTGTTAGAAATTATGAGCAGAAATTGAGAAATACGAATAATTAACTAAGCAAATGATATACAAAGTTATATAGATGTTATGAAAAAAATAGAAAAGATCAAATAACTTGAAATAGATATAAAAAATTAATAGACTGAATGATCTTGGGCCTAATAGATATAATAAAAAGCAATAAATTATATAAAGCCTTAAATAATAGATCAGACAGACAGCAAAGATAAAGATATTTTTAAAGAAAAGTGAAATATCACAATCCAGCAAAAACCAGAAAATTGTAGTTAACATAAGAATTATGGTCAACATTGCATTTGTTTCAGTTTGTCACTAATTGCTGTATTGGCAAAAATGTTAGTTTAAAAATGTGATAAGATGCCACTGAATGATTAATGGACTAGAAAATTTCTGAATTAGCCATAATAAATATATATATTTTTGTAAAATAAATATTTAACTGAAGATATGATCTAAAAATAATTTATAATTCTTTAAAAAATTACCAAAAAAGGAACCAATAAGGGAGAGACTAATGGATAGAAACAGTCAAATTTTATAATAGAATGATTATTTTATGGGAAAAAATACTAGAATTCTAAACACAATAGGGCATAATTAGTGAAAATATAAAATTAAAGTTATAAACGTTATGCAAAATAATTATTCTAAGATATGATGACCACCAATGATCCTTATATCATTTCTTGTATGGAAAAAAATATATGATGATGTATGTGATTAAATGTTATACATATTATATTTGAAATATATATTAATATTTAAGCTTTTAAACATTATATATATTACCTTATATTTAAAAAACTGAAAAAGGCCTAGTTCAAAAGTACTTTTATTATACTACAAATAAATTTTTGTCAATGTTAAGTTAAACTTTTAATAAAAAATGCAATATTTTGATAAATTTTCTATTATTGGATAAAAAAAATGATCTTCAAAAATAATATAATAACAGTTTAATAAAATAAAGCAATTTCTTATAAAAAAAAAAAAAAATTCAATATTTTTATATATAGTGGCCCTCAGTTAATAACATCAATTAATTTATCTCCTATTGGTATCATTGTTTTTTCGTTAACAATAAATTTTTGATTACTATGCTTTCATATTATTGCCAATTTTTATCAACTGAAGCAATATTAAATGTTTTTATAGACCTTAGCCAATCACTGGCGTTCTCTCGTGTGTGTGTGGATTTCAGCCGACTAGTTTTTTCAGTGATTAATGAAGATTGCTTTTTTTGAATTTTTAATATTTTTTTTTTTTGTTTAAAATTTAAATAAATCACCAGTAGTATTCTCTAAAATGGATGCCAAGGAAACTAGAAAATATAGAATACAATTAGTTTCAATAATTTCCTGCTTAATATGTAAGAGCCAAAGCAATATAAAGACACAGTTTGATTAGTAAATAAATTTTGCTTCAATCTATCATTAAATCTTGAATAATAATAGAAAAGACAAATTTAAAGTAATCAGTAACTAAATCATTCTATATTATAAGTGAATTAAACAAGTACTCTTCAGGAACAATTTATTTTTTGTATTTGATTTTTCAGTTCACTTGTTTTTGGTAGCTAAGGAAGGCATATAAAGTAAAGATAAAAAAAAAAATTAAATTATTATTTTAAAATAATCAATATGAAGAGTGTTTTAACTAGGATTTGAAAATAAGAAAAATTACTGTGTAAATTTAGGGATTTCTTATAATGCTAATATGAAAAAGATAAATGTGAGCTGAATTTATATTTCCTGTTCATTTATGGCAAAGAAAAAGACAGATTTGAAAAATCTCTTTTGCTTTGCTATAAATGAAATTGAAATATAAATTCAGCTTACACTTACATGCTATATATATATATGAACTAGTTTGTAATTTGAAGAATTTCTAATCAGTAAAAGGTAGTTTGAAAAATTTAAAAATAGAATAAAATATAGGAATTGGATGCTCTCAACATGACAAAATGTACAGAAAAATTTATGGAAAGAGACTACTGTGTTCTTCAGTAGTAGATTAATGTTGATAAGATATCTGTTGTGGAAGAAATTGCCTAAGAGAACATGTATTATT
The DNA here is from genome assembly GCA_011317285.2 of Androctonus mauritanicus. NCBI lineage: Eukaryota > Metazoa > Arthropoda > Arachnida > Scorpiones > Buthidae > Androctonus > Androctonus mauritanicus. The sequence continues at coordinate 10,908 of WUQG02441727.1, forward strand.
AAAGATGAAATTATTTTACCATGCCATAAGTATATGAAAGACAAACCAGTTCACTTTTGCATGATTTTAATATTTTAGAAAATTTTAAATTGAAACATATGTTTATATATCATTTTGATAATCTTAAAAAATTTCAAGCAGCATAAATATCATCTGAACTAAACTGGGAGTTTTAAAGTCATTCTATAAAATATGAAGTTAATAGCTTTTTCTGAATATACTTGTTAAGTTGTTAGTTCCATGTTCGAAGTTCTTTTATTTGTATATTATAGTTTGTTAGACTGAAGAGGCTACAGTTGTACTGAAAACATTATCTGAATAAAATTGTTTTTTGTATGCTTAAGCTGCTACTCAAAGTGCTCTTATTTTTATTTATACTGATGTCAGCTGAAGAGCAGTTTGATCATACTTGTTAAGTTTTTATAACTTCACAAAGGAACTTTGAAAGCTCTTCAAAATCTGACTTGATCAGGAACAAATTAAAGGCATTTAACCATTGATGTGATGTTTCTTTGATGAATACAAATTTCTTATGCTACAATACTTATCACCCAGCTTTTCATCTTTAATTCAGCAAATCCTTCCTATGAACCAGTTAGTCATTAAAATATTTATCCCATAATTCTGCAAATTGTAAGTATGCAATAAACATTATTGTAATAATGTATAGATAGCATATATTTACTAAGATTGCATTTTTAAATTTTATAAATTTTTCTAAAATGAAAGCATGAATTTATGATTTATTTCGGACCAAATTAAATCTTTAATATATGTTTCTTATGTTTTAATTAATAACAATTTAATGATAATTTTCATATAATCAATTGCCCATCTTTAATCAAGAAACCACTCTATCTTGAAAAATTGTTCATTTATTCCAAATATCCTACTTATAAAGTCAAAAATAGTAAAATAAGCAAGAAATATTTAATTAACAAATTTGACACAAGGAAGAATTATTTTTATTTTTTCGTTTAATATATAAATACAAGTATCTCTTGATTTACAGATACTCAATAAATTTTCAATTTAATAACTTGGACAAATGTATTCTACTTTTTCAATTTACAAATATAATTTTTGTGTACAATGTCCCTACGAAATGTTTAGTGTATACATAGATGCATATATGAGGGAAATTATTATCAATAGGTTAGGTATGAATGTAGATGGTGAAAGTATGTGCTATCTGTTGCATGCTGACAACATTGTTTTCCTCTCTGAAACTGATAAAGGTTTGAGGATGCTTGTTGCATAATTGAATGAAGCATGTCAGAGGAAATGGATGTGAATAAATGCAGATAAGATTAAAGTACTTGTGTTTGAGAAGGGTAAAGAATATATAAGATATGAGGTTGAATTGAATAGGGTGAATCTGCAGCAGGTGAATGCATTTATGCAGTTAGGAAGTATGTTTGAGAGGGAGGGCCACATTGATGATGATATTGTGAGAAGAGCAAATGCTAGATTAAAAGTTGAATATGTTTGAAAAGTATGCCAGGAATGAGAATCTGTCAGAGTGTTAGGATGGTTGTATAGTATGTGTGGTTCCAATATTGATGTATGGAAGTGAGACTATTTTAGAGAGAAAGGCATAGAAAATGTTTAAGTGCAATGGAGATGAAATACTTAAAAGATGTAGTTGGAGTGATGTGATATAACTCTCTCAAATGATAAAATATGAAAGCAGTATGGAATGAAAACTATGGTAGATATAGTGTAAGTTGACTTTACAAGAGAGAAAATTTATTTGGAACAAATGAATAAAGAACAGTTAACAAAGCAAATATATGCTGGATATGGGAAGGGTAAATGTGGGAGAGGAAGACCAAGGAAAGAATGGAAAGAACAAATGGATGAGTATCTGAAGATATATGAATTTTAGAGTCTATAAGTTGTATGTATATAAAGAAAAGAATATTGTAGATGATCCTGGCATAGTGTGTGAAGATAAGAATGTATGGTGCTATCTGATTAGTGATATGTGAAATATTTTTTTTAGTACTGCCCCACCCGGTTATATGAATATGGGTATTGATGATTTTGTTGTTGTTTTTCACTTTTGTAAGAAACAGTTTCATCATTGATCAGTTATCCACTATACTTTAAATCAGTGATTATATATTGTTCTGTATGATAATTTATTATTTCTAATTCATATCTTGTTCTTGCACACTGGCACCTCAAATTGTTTTGATAAGAAAATTCTATTTTCAAATGTTTTATTTCCAATTTAAGGATATGAATAAATTATTGTTACAATTTTCTTACTACTCTTCTTCACTGATTGTATCAAATATTTTATTCAATTAGTGAAGAGAATTAGTAAATTTGATATGAAAATTCATAACAAATTTACTATTGTATATCATTGACTATATTGATGATAAATTTATCATCAATATATGAAGAAAATTTTGCTATTTTTAAATTGAGACAAAATGAATTTTTGTTTCCATTGGATGACCAGGAATGAATCCGATGATTGGCACTTTGCTAATAACACAAAGACACTATATATTATCTTAATAAACATAAAGAACACAAAACTACAAGAGACATGAAAAAGCTGATATGCTTTTTGTATATCGGATCATGGGACCAGGAAATTAAACCCAGATCAAT
>WUQG02441738.1:0-13533 GCA_011317285.2 Androctonus mauritanicus
TAGTTACTTCCTATTGCATTGGTCCCGTGATTTCGCCTATTATATACGGTATATACATATTTACATATCATGTTATTAGAAAAATTACTTCAATAATTTTAAATCATCGATAGGCTTAATCATTGATATTACAAATTAATGGATTTCAATGTGATTTTAATCAATTGATTTCTGTAACTAATATCAAATGTCAAATTTGCTATTGGCTTATAGACTATTATAAATATTAATACTGTAAATAAAAATTGTTTGCTTTAACAGTTAAAATAGATTTTGTAAAAGATCAATTTATAGGAAATTCAGAATATAAAATGAATTAATGCAATGAATTAATAAATGAAAGAATATTTTTTTAAAAATCAAATTGAATTGCTATACTTTGATATCAATGATATAAAATTACGAAAGTGATAATTCTAATTACAGTAGGTCTACATTATATTTAATCAATGATATCGCGCAAGCAACATGCCAATCTAAGAAAGATGCGGTCAAATATAAATAGTATTTCGATTTAGAATTTAATTTTCTAATTTTATTTGAGGTTGATATTCGATAAAATCTAAGATGACAGAGCAATGCGCATTAAAAAAGAATGCGTTTTAGTGGTTTTGGATATAACACTTTTAAGAAGACATTTCCGGACCATGTTTATACTTTTTTTTTGATTTCCTATACTATATTACGAAAAGTTTCCATATTTAATTTGAGGTCACCCTGTATCTAAAGAATAGTTTATATATTTATTTTATTTTCTCTTTGATTATACATGTTTCTATCAGAATTATTATACATTATATACTTCGTACAAGTAATTATTACGTATTTAAATAAGGTAGCCTATATTTAAATATTAAATATAAGAAACTAAACAGTAATTAATTATTAATGTATCAATATTTAATTTAATATTATATTATTAAAATGCATGATATTAAATTGAAATTGTAATTTAAGATTTTTTATAGAAAATTTCTATTCTTAAATTCTGATATTCTATAGAAATTTTTATTATACAGGTGCATAAACAAAATTGAAAGTAAATAATTATTATTCATCAATAATTGTTTATTATGAATCTTGAAACGTATCTTACATAGTCAAAAAATATATATAACTTATATTAAAAAAATTTTAATTATTAGTTAAAGTTGGAAAGTAACAGTAGCATATTTCCGAGCAAATATAAATTATAAAACCATTTTACAATTTATTTTTTAAAAATTATAATAGCTCGATGTCATTTTATTTATTAACAAAACTAGATTAATTAATATATTAATTTGTTTCGTTCATCTTAACTATGATTAAAATTAAATTTATCGATTATCTGGTCGGTAATCATAAAAAACGTAATCATTAATTTCAACTCGAGGGCTGTCAATTATTATTACAGTTTAGCTTGGAGGGATCTCATCTAACAAACACTATTTCTAAAGCTGAAATAAAAATTTTTGGAAACAATATTCAAATTTGAGTTAAAATATTCTGAAAAGATAAAATTATTTCGCAGTAAAATTTTCTGCAAATGAATTCTTGACAATTAAGTTGATTTATATATTTTTTTTATATAGGCCTATATAATTTAATTGCATGTAAATTTTATGTGAAACTTAAAAAAAATTGCGTATGATTTATTCTAATATTCGGTTTCTCTTAGAATAAGCAATGTCTAATGTTATTAAAAGTTAATAAAATTTTTTTTTTTAACAACTAAATAAATCTAATATTACAGTAAAAAATCTTAACAAATATAAAAAAATTTTGTAATCCTATAACTTTCCATCAACAAGTGCTGATCAGTTTTCAATATATTTCTCATTTGTGAGAATGTTTCGTTATTACATTTTCGTGTTATTCCGACAGCTAGTTTTTCTGATGTTATTTATAATTTTAAATATCTTGTTTATAATAAAAATTGCGACTGATTTACTTTTAAATCAACTGTGTACTTTTATGAGTATAATTCTGAAAAATATGTTATTTTTTGAATGAAATAATTACTATTAATTTTTATATCTTGAGAAAATTGTTAATTAATGATGAGTATGAAGTAATTTTATTTGGTGCTTATTAATTTTTACTTTAATCTCAATAAAAGCTTGGGACTAAATGCAAAATAATCAGTCACGGTGTATCCATTGTGAAATAAGTTTTCATTAAATTTTGATTTATTTACTAAAACTATTTCTATATACCTCTAGAGATTTATGTCATATATTAATCATCTTTTTAAATATTGGAGTGTAAATAATTATATCATTCAAGATTTAAACAATAAAAAATTTCTTCCTGTTTTTTTATGTAGGCCTACATAGTTTGAATTTACTTTTTCGTCATTTTGAAGTAAGAAGATGTAGTTATTTGTTATGTTTAAAGTGCTAAAGTAAATTAATAAGAAAACAGAAATATCTGAGACTTAAATAGAAAACTGTAACTTTGAAAATATAGTTTGATTAAACTGAAGGAAGTCCAGGTGTAATCTTAAAAATATTGCTAACTCAAAAAAGTAGATGAAAGTGAAAAGCAGAATTGAGTTTCACGTGATGATATTTCGTCTTTCAATCGATTTTATTTCGAAGCAGATGTCGGTGAAAGAATCCAATAAATGTTCTGATTGTCCCCTAGAATAGCAATTTTGACTCTTCACCCTCTCTATATCCGAGCTGAATAAACATTTTGTGAAATATTAAATGCTTCAACTTCTAGTTTTATTATGTATCTTTTTTTCAAATATTCGAAGTTTTTCGACCAAATATTCCATAGAAAAGTTATAAAACATCGCGCATAAACTTACATTATTTGCTTTAATTGCTTAAATATCAGACCGCCAGGTATAAAAATGTAATATATGTATTTTTCTTAGTTATGAGTTTTTGCCTGCAGAATGCGAATGCAAAATGATAAGCGGTACTTCGGAAGAAGGAAAGCTGCTGGCGTTATTGCGATCGGGCAGGACGAGATGCTGAAACTGACGTTGCTATAGCAACGCATGTAGGAGGTGAAACGTGTGATCGGAGCACGCGCTTAACACTCGCCTCTTCATCCGAACGAAGGAAGGACGTGGTGTAAGATGTGAATTTAAATGTGACGCCCACGTTACAACAATTCCTGAATCATGATTCGTGGCAGCAGTCGGCCAGAAGCCAACAGCGTCTCCGCCATCAAACCCGAAGAGGCTAAACTAGCTGCGGAACAGCTCTCCACACATTACAGGTAAAATGCTAATTTATCCTTTGATGCTGAAAAATGTTCTATAACCCCTGCAATTTTTTTATTATCATTGGCATTTGCGATATATTTCCTGGAGCGACGGACGTGATAAGAAGCGTGTTTACTTTACTTGTAATGATAATAATATCTGAGAACGTGTGCTATCTGTTTTGTGCTCGTCCCGATGTTTATTCAGAGAATTTGAATGAGTTATCAGCAAATATTACTCGTCTACTAGCAATTTTTCAATTTTTCAATACTGAAATACAAACCGAGAAGCGAAATAACCACGTGTTTTAAAAACAAAATATATCAAAAATATTACATCGATAAGAATGCAAAAAACGATATCTCTCTTATTATGTTTTGCACTTAAAAATTTGGCTAACTGACAATGATATCGATTATTTTGTTCTACTAAATGCCAAAATCCGTATGCAATATTTCTATCTATAATATTTTAAAATTTATTTCTTTTAATGCTCCTGAAAAATGATATATTTTAATTTTATACCGTTCTTTAAGCATTAAAGCGTTATAAGAAATGCTTGCAAGTCTAACAAATTAAGTATATAATTTATTCCTAATTGTATTCACAACGACAGAGAGATTAAGGAAGCATTAAAAAAAATTAAATTCGGAAGAGCGTTTTATTATTATTTCTTTTAAATAATAATAATATTTATATCAACCTAAAAACTTGAACTAGTTTTTTAAAATTCTGAATTCATAATACTGATAATTTAGTTGCTGTTTTCATTTATAAACATTTATTCAGTACCAAGTTAAAGTATAGTATGCAGTTTTACGTACAAGTATGTAACTCGCTACTGAACAAAAGCACCGAGTAAATTGTAGTTTGTAACTAAATAAATAAAAAGAAAAATTTAATTTCGTCATAAATTGAATTTTAAAACGTGACAATATTTGTAAAATAAACGATATCTTCTCTCTTTTATCAACAAATTCAATAACGATCTGGTGATGAAATTAGTGAAGTAATTGCTTTACTAATTGTGTGTGTCTAATATAATTTGGAAGGGAAACGACTTTTTAACTGCGTAGCAAAACTTTAGTTTTCCGATATATAATTTTTTTAAGTCAACAATTTTTATATGTGAGAGAGTTTGATCTCTCTCTCTTTCATGTCAGGATATGTGTAATCAGGGCAAGGTCGCTAAAGAAATATGGACATTTTGAAACGTCAAGTTCGGCGTCAGTCGCCAGACATAAAGTTGTGAGAAATTATATATTCAGGAAATTTCCGTACGGCTATTCCTTTCAAGGTTAACTAATCGATTATTAATGGAAAGAAGATAAATATGTTTTTATAAAATATATTAAATTACGGTAATATCTGATATTTATGAACTTTTTACTGATGCAAAGTAACTGGAAAAATTAATACCTTTACCGATTTTTTAATGGATTCAGAGCAAAAGAGATGCATTTAGAGAAAAATTTTAATCCAGATAGTTATTAATTCATTTAATTTGCATTCGTAAACTATAGAAATGTAGACCGAAAATTAAAAATATAACTTTATAGATAATTGCGAACTTTTTAAAAATACTGAATAATTAATAATAAAACTACCTTAAAATTTATAACTTGTTAAAAACTGATAGTCTTTTTATTCAGGAACTGTCATTGGTGGATTGGAAGAACACGATTTGAAAGAAGTCTTGTCGCAATATCTTTACTTCTTTTCGTAACATGCACAGCATTAATTTTGGTCAATTTATTAAGCGAAGGTAAGTGTATATATAGTTAGTAAATTTAATAAATATGAAATAATGTTAATATAGAAAAAATATGTAAATCATAAAATTACCAATTTCGCGAGAAAACTTAATGGTGCGTAAATAATGTCAGAAGGAATCTATTATATAAATCGAGTTTTCTACTAAAAATCATTTGCAATCTGACCATTTCAAAAGTGAGTCAAGTAAAGTAAAAACATGAAAGATTGATTTGTAATGCATCTAAACAATAATATTCTTGCCATTCAGACGAATTATCAAAAGTTTTCTGAGACATTCAGGTAGCCGCCATGAAATTTTTATTTTTAACCTTTTTAGTTTCACTCTAAAAGAACTTTTAAATCAGATAAATGGAAAAATCAGACAACAGGTAGAATGAAACAAAAGTCCAGAGCATATATGGCAATTGCTGTTTTTTTAAAACTTTTTAAACTTTAAAGTAGTTTTATTATTTTCCAAAATCCGGATTTGATCAAATGTATAGTTAAAGCATTACTCCTTTGCTCAATTATAGGTCCAAATATCGTTTTAGACAAAGATAAATCTACTAATCTGTTAGCATTTGAAGACTAGAAGACTTAGTTCTACAAAGTACAGTATGAAGTATCATTTTTTAACAATCGATTCTACAAAAAATTTATAAAATTATATTAAGTGATATATAGATTTCAAATGAACAAAATAAAAATATTAGCAGAGAAATTTAACAAGGGCATAACACGAATCTTTTAATTTTTCTAATAAATACAAGAATTTAGTTTAGATTATAAAATTTCATTTAACGATTTTTTGCCATAATTGTTAAAATGAAAAATCTTAAACGAAGATTAAAAATATATATATTTTAACTCGTTTTAAAATTTTGTTTAAGAAAGAAAAAAATAATAAACAATAGGTGAAAGAAAGTTGGATGTTCGCCATTTTCCTTTTTCATCAAAATAGAAGCAGATGTTGAAAATTTATTTAAAAATTCAAATTTGTGTATTGATAAAAAACAGCGTTTAAATAATACCAAGAGAAATTTAATTATTTCTTAAACAAATAATTTACTTGGAATTTATTTTTAAAATACACAAAAACATATGCTAATTTGATTGAAAATGCGAATAAAAAATTTGCATATGTTTATGTATTTTCCTTAAAATTATGCATTAAATATAAATAAAAACAAATTCTGAAAAGTTATTTTAACAATTTATTTTTTCAAAATAATATGTAGTTTATAATTTACAAATAAAATAATTTTAATATTAATGATTTTTTTTATCGATATCTAAACACATTAATATTTTACGATTTATTTACAATACTAAATATAAATTTTAATGATGTTTAAATATAATAAAAATAAAATATATTTGTTTTCTCGAGTTCCTTTACCTCGTTTAAATTTGTTTATTTGTTAAGTAGTTTGGAAAATTCAAACTGATTCCCGGAAAAAACATCTAAATGAGAAATGTTTAATTAAATCGTATAAATTTGTTTTCAATGAGAATTAAAATATTTTATTTATTAGCTTTCTTTTCTGTAAAGAAAATATTTTACTAACAAAATAAAAAATGTTCAGTCTAAAGGAGATAAGCTCGAGTAAGTAAAATATAAGATGAGGTAACGTGTAGCCTGCAGAGAAATACGGAATAGCATCACTATGTAATCTCCCGAAAAAAACCTCAATAACATCAAATATATCATTTAGCCTCCAACAAATTATTGGTCTGAAAATTTGATATATTTTTGCTTTTTTTTCAGAAATTTTTATATTTGAGTTTTTTGACTAGTCGAGCAAATATATTTTCCGAATTTTCAACCTATTTGTCTAGAAATGTGATTAATGATAGTAAAGCAAAAGAACCTTATTATTTTAAATTCCATCATTAATTATCATAAGTCAGGTTTTTTCTTAAATTTTTCATTTTACGGCATTTTTTTTCTTAATAAAAAAAGCATTCTTTGGTTTTCTCTCTTTAAAAATATCAGTGAAATTTTTAAAGGATCACTTTAATCGAATTGTTTCTTACGCTCTACTGCAAATTAATGAGTTGCATTTTTAAATCAGCGAAATCTTGAAATATAATAATGTGACTGCTTCATCTGAATTTAATTAATATATAATTTTATATCGGATATTGGTTTTAAAAATTTGTAATTAGTAATTTAGTTTTTCTTCCAAGTTTCCAGCATAACCAAATTCCACAGAGAATTATTATTATTGATATGTTTAATAAGCGAGAAATTACTTTTTAAATAACATAGTGAATACAGGTTTATTCTTTTAATAATGTAAATTTAAAGGGCGACGACATTAAATAATTAAATCCTTCATTTCTCTTCATAAATTTTATAAAAATGACTTATGATGCTATATTGCAAAATAGCTATACTACTGATATACAGTATCTATTTGAACTGTAATGTTCTGTTTACTGCAATCAAAATATAAGTAATGCAATTTTTCTTATAGGAAACGTGAGAGAAAGAGAAAATATTTCGAATATTTGTAAATCTAAAGATTGTGTCTTAACAGGTAATTATTAAATTTCGTTTAATATTTAAATATTACAGGATGAAAGGCTATTAATATTAATCCTATATTTTAATATTAAACATTTTTAGCGGCTTCAATCTTAGAAAAGATGGATTATACGGCGGATCCATGTACAGATTTCTATCAGTTCGCCTGTGGAAGTTATTTGGAGCACAACACAGTACCTGACGATCATTATCATCGTTCGACAATACAAAGCATGCAAGACGATATATATGTTATTCTCAAAAGTAAGCTCGAATATAGTATACAGAAATTATCTTTGCAAACATATATTCTCTCACACCGAAAATATATTTATTAGATATAAATATTTAAAGAATTATATTATATTTATTGAGTATTATCTGAAGTATAAAAAAATCGTTTTCCTTTTTTGTTTATTTTTCTTACTAACAAATATAATATTGAGATTTTATAAATCTATTTTTAAAATGTACAAAATTATTACCCGATAATTATTTTATTTAAAAAAATTAATAAATATTTATCAATTTTATATTTAACAAAATTTATTTTTATGTATTTTTATGATTAAGAATCTTGACGTAAAAGGAAATATAGCAGATCAAATTTCTTCACTTTTCAAGATGGATAAACAAAATTATTTTTAACATTTTTTTTTTAATTTTTCTGTTTTAAAATTAATATATATTTCATTTTAAAAGAAAATAACAGTCAAAAGTTTAATAATTCCTTCATTTTTTGCCTTTTATTTAATATTAGATTTTAAAAAATTTACAAGAAATGTAGAAATTAAAAATTTTATTTTCACTCAAACACACTATGATAGTATAAATTTAACATTTTAATTCTAATATTTTTATAAAAATAAAAGATATACATATGAAATACATAAGAAGTATATATTAAATTAATTGTAATGGAAATATTTTTTCAGATTTCAGATGTTAGATATAAATAAAACGACTTAGGTATCTTACGAATATTAATTATTAATTCTTTCAAGTTATATAAATTTAGAAGTATAACATTTTATATTGTTATAAAATAATTTATATTTTTATTTACTACATTAATTAAATTAATCTTTAAAGAAAAATAAGATTATTTTCCCTTTCAGACTTAATAAAAAAAAAATAGTGCAAGAAGAGAAAGTCGCTTAAACTTATCCCATTCTTACAAAAAAAAATATTTGAATCAAATATTTTTTTATCGAATAAATATTTTAAGTACGACATAACCAATTCTTAAACAAAATAAAGTAAATAATTTTTTCTTTTAGAATCTAAATTTTTCTAAAAATTAACTTATCCCCTTTTTTCATGTGCATTAATTGTCAGTAAAATTAAGAAAAAGTATGTACGAAAGTTTTTATATTAAAAATTATTGTTTATTCAAATTAAATATAACTGAATAATATAACAGAGGAATAAAATTTTCCTATGTTAAGTATACGGAAGTATGTTCTATTTCTTATCAATGACTTATAATTTATTTGGAACCGTTTCAATTCAGAGATTAAGCTATTTAAATTTGGATACATCATTAGAGGCAGAAATACAGCCTGCCGACACAAATAAAAATCGATACATAATAAGATAAAACCTATACAATAAATTTCATCATTTTTTTTTGCATTTTTGCATTAATAGAAACTTTATTTAACATCATTCTATCTAACTTTCTCTTAATTTTATTGTTAACTGACCTCTACATTCGATTTTATGCTTTGGTTTTTCCGATTGACGCCATTAAAATCATCAAAATTTCGCATATGGCATCAGAATTTCGCAAATTTCATACTTTTTTGATGGTCTGACTTAGTTCCTATCTCTATGACAAAAAATGTGAAGTTTCTAGCATATCTGGAAGTACGCAAACAATTCATATTGACATACAAATATATATATATATACTATGCTGTTTATAGAAAGAAATAAAAAATACATACCGTATTATATGTATATGTATTGTATGTGGTTTTTACTTTTTTCTTTTATTAACTTAATCGATAAACAGAACTGACATAAATTTAGTTTAATAAAAGAAAAAAAAATAATAATCTTGTTAAGTTAGCAGTTAAGTGGATAAATTAGATTGAAAATGTTAATTACCTACGCGAAAATTTTATATTTCGAGAGGATAGTTAATGAAAGTGTTAAAGATGAACTCAATCGATATAAAATGCTACAGGTGAGATATTTCGAATTAATAATCAATTTAATTAATTTTCCGAAAAAAAAATTAATGTAAAATAATATTAGAATATGAAATTATTTTAATATTAAATAAAATAACTATTTCGAATAAGTATGTATCAATAATTGTTGCTTATTGAAATAATAAATAATTGCAGATTAATTACAGATCATCATTTATAATTAATGACATTCTCTCTACGAACAGGAAAATTATTTATTGTAGTACATTTGCATTTTTAGAATACTGTACATAATTCCTATGAGACAAGTTTGACGATGGTACTACAACAACATCGTAAATTAGATTATATTCGAAACTGTGGTTACTAGTCAGGTTATAATTTTATTATTAGAAAATAGAGACTGCTTTTATTATTCAGTTAAAATGTCCTTTGTCAGTATCATATTTACATAAGATTTATAAAATTAAATTTTTTATACCTGTATTAAACAATCCTGCTAACGAAGATTTTATGATATGAGCAACTTTTCAATAATAAGAATTTTATCCTTTAGAAAAATTCTAAGAAAATAAAAGATATTATTTATATAATGATGTAATGCTGATGAAGGAAATTGTAAATTTAAAAATTAAGAATTAAATTATTATTTCCTTTAGATTAAATTAGAATTAATTTAATCTAAAGGAAACTCTAAGAATTTCTCAGAGTTTACTGAAAGGAAAGATAAAGTTTTATTTATGGTGTTTTTATTTAAAGTAAATTTATAATGGAGCCATTTAATTTTTAAAAATTTTCTATTCTGCTAATGCAAGAGAAGAATTAATTGTAATAATTATGAATATTTAAAAAATTCCTTTATATTAAACGATCGTTTAGTCATTTTATTAGCTTATATTTTTTAAACTTAACTTTAAAAAAAAGAACGTCAGCCCTGATAATACAGAAAATTATTAAAAATAATATCTGAGAATTATTTCAATCTGCTGGATTAAAACAGTTAGATGCTAGAGATTAATTCGAATTTAAGGAAATAATGTTTAATTTTTTTAAAGAATATTAATATGATCGTAGTGATATTAATATTTTATATAAATTTTGGGATTGATTTTATTTATCGTTGTCAATAAGTATATCCTTTATGAGATTCAGTTAATGCAAACACGTCTTTTTTATATCAACAAAAAAAATTAGTGATTAAATACTAATACTTTCTAAAAATAAAGATGATAGAAAATTACAGTATATTTAAAGACTAAATAAATATAACTGCATTTCGTTGATTCTCCCAGTTAAAATGATTATTGTTTAAACAAATCTTCATGCATTCTAAGTTTTGTAAAAAATTTAAAATACTGAGTTCTACATTTATTGATTTATTTATTTAATTCAATTATCAATCATTTTTAATTATTTCAACTACGAATATTTATTTTTGTTAATGTTAATTTTTATTTTCTATTCCAGAAAACAGCATTAACTACTAATGTAAAACTTTACTGATTATTTTATATAGTTATTTTATTTTTTATTTTTTGAAAAATGTTAATCATATTTCTCAGACTGAAACGATAATTATGTACGAAGTCTGTTTTTGTGATCAATAGAATTTTGATGATGAAACTGAAAAAAATTTGTTTTTTTTTTTTTCTTTCTGCTTTTATTGATGTTTCAACTAATCTAGTTTTATTCTAATGTTAAAATGTTTTATTAGACATCTAAAAATAGTTTATGACAGAATAATTAAAGTAAAAAAACCTTTCTAATTACTTTAGAATGCACTTTCAAAGTTAGATAAAAATAATGTTTTTGTTTAAAATATAAAATTTGATAACTATATATACACCAAGAATAAAATAATGGTAAAAATATAGTATACTTTCATGAAAATTTTCGTAACATATTATAGATGTACCTAATTGGAAATTTAAATCAAAGATGAAATTTTTCCGGCACACAACGTAATAAATAATATAATTATATAGTCAAATTGTATATTTTCTTCTTTATAAGAAATTATAAATTATTAAATTTAGATAAACTCGTATTTACGGAATAATTACTACATCTAACAGAAAAATCGATTTAACAAGACATAAATAAATTAAAATAAGTGGATTTTTGGTAACTTTAGCAAAATATCAAAAATATTAATTTAACTGAATGGTGAATGCAAGAATATCTTATTTTTATGTAAAAAATATTCCCGGAACGTTATGAAAAAATTATTAGATCTATCATAACTTAATTAAGTTTTTATGTAAGGATGTTTTGAATTCATGTAAATTTTCTGTTCCATAGCTGTAAATCTATATTCCTTTAATATACAGTACTATGCAATTCGATGATGTATGAAATTAAGCAAAGCTTTCAACGATTTTCTTAGTTTAACGTATTATCTATCGATGATGTGATTAAACTCTGAAACCATTAGCAATAACAAGTTGTTTTCTTTCTTATTTTTTTATTGCTGTATTTAAAAAAAAAAGATGTTTAAAAAATAAACATGGACTATTTTATTTTAAAATCATCATGAAGAGATTTTAAATTCCCGATAGACAAAATAATAGGCCGACAAATTTAATAAATCTCATCTTGCATACTATTTTTTAAGAAATATAAAATAATTAATATGAATTTAAAATATGATAATTTATTTTTTATTATAGTAAATAGTTCTAAAATTATTATTATTAATAATTTATTTTTAAACTCTAATTTATATCTTTTTATTACAGGTTTGCTTTTATTTACAATCAAATAAAATTTAAATCTTTCAAATAAGAAAAAAACTATAAATTATTACTATAATTATTCTAATAAACAGCTCTATTTATCCTTTCAGAATTTATTAGGTGTCTGATTAGAAGGCCTATTTATTATCATTTTTTTATTTTATTAACGATACCATGCGATTTTTTATTTAAACATCGCAATATAGTAAAAGAATTTTATTTTTGCGAAATTTTAAAACTATTTACATAAAATACATAAAATATGACATACGCTACAATAATTAAATCAATAAAAGTTTAATAATTTAAAAATAAATTATGTTTGAAGATTTAAATAACTTATGCATAAAATTTCTTGTAAAAATGATGCGGTGTTTATTTGAATAATTACGGTATTAAAATTTGCTCTTGTCTGTGCTTTTATCTTTTTATATACTGTAACTAAACAGAGTTAATTGAGGCAGAAATTATTTACATAAGAATTAAATTACCGAAAAACTAATTAGTTCCTTTTTTTTAAGAGAATTTTTTAATACGAGATATCTAAAACTAATGAATTCCACTTTCCGCATTCTTCTACTATTTGAGTGATCATCAACCTATTTCTAGATAGTCGAATTATAGTTCATATCGTGGATATTTTTTTATTTTTTAATTTAACTAAGAACTATATAGTTTATGGTTTAAACTTATCAAGTTGAAAATTTCTTATGGTTCATTTGGATTTATTAATATAAAATTTAATCAGTTTTGATCGAATTATAAACATAAAAAATTATTAAAAGATCTAAATATACAGCAGCATGCACTAAAATGTTTATCTCATAAGCATATTATTTTTCGGAAGTAAATTAAAGAAGATTCTTAAATTTAGCACTTACAATTCATTAATTTTCTAGAAATAAGTTTAATTAATATATATCGAATATACTCTATAGCATAATGCAATTGTTGTTATTAATTAGAAATAAAATATTAGTATTAAATTTACCTTTAAATAATTTATTGTAACTAAGACATTTATAAGAATTTAAACCAATTAAAAACATTATCTGGTGGCACGGCAGTACCGCCCCCAAGTCGAGCAAGCACGGCCGTACCATCCTTTTCTGGAAGCAACTCAGAGTACTTTTCACACCTCCATATCTTTGT
>WUQG02441749.1:0-36074 GCA_011317285.2 Androctonus mauritanicus
GGTGACCGTCTGCCAGCAAAAGGGGGTATCACTATATTCAGAAAGACCCTATTAAGTTTCATCAAAATCAGTGGATTCCACTTGAGGATCACTCCTTGTAAGAACCAGATCTATTGAACTTATGTAGAATAATTAAACTGCAAAGATCATTTTTGTTAGAGCTGCTGCTAACTTCAACAAACTCTAAAAAAATTAATTTTATTATTAATTTTTTTTTTCATTTTTTTCTCAGGTGGTTGCCTAAAAATTATTTTATAATTATTGGCATAAATAAATAAAGGTATCTTTCTTTGCTTGTTGTTTCTTAATAAAATTTTAAAAGTTATTTAACTAAAATTTCATTAATAAAACTTTCTCTATCATCACTTTACTCCAAATTTATTTAAAATATTTGCATATGTATCATATTTGACAAATTTGTCCTTCTCCAAGGATAAATGTGCATCTGTGGAAAGTTTTCCTGCAAATAATTGCTTAAATGCAGTGAAACCACAGCAAAAATGCAGTACATTTCAAAATCAAATAAAGAGAACTGTTTGATATTGACCAATTTTTCTTTAGCAAGACTTTTTCTGTGTTTTAATTCTTAATGGTGCATGTTTAAACTTTATTTAAATATTAGTTTATTTTGAATATCACAAAATAAACTAGTAATCACAAATTTTTAACTTATGGAAATAAATAAAAAAATTAAAAATCATACAGAAGGAAAGGAAAAAATGAAATGAAATTGTACATTAATGTAATATGCACAAAATTATTAGGATTATATTATCATCAACAATGAAAATTTTAAATTTTCAATTTCTTGGTTTAATAAATTATGACCTATCTACTTTTTGTATAAAAGCATCAGAAGTATTAAGTTAATAATGTAATAGCTATTATTATTTCATAAAAATATTTTTTAGTAATACAGTAAAATCTCGATTTTACGGACTATAGGAGGCAAGACTAGTCCGTAAAATCGGAAAGTCCATAAAATCAAAGTAAAATTTTTTTATAAACATTAATTAGCATTTTCAACATATCTGTACTAATTAATCTGACTTATGCCTAAAAACTGTATTATTTTCCAATTTGCAACACTATTTTCCAAGAATTTTTCATTTTTCGGAATTTTGGAAAACAATGCAAATTAATCTCACTATCAGCTCTAAATGTACATTGTGGTACTGAGCAATTTTTTCTACTTTTATACAACGTATCCACCATTTCACGTGTTGAAAACAGTCACCTTTTCAATAGTTCTAAGAAAATCTGTTAGATGTCATATCGAAGCTAGGCAGCTCTCAATACTGTAGACAGTTTATGCAAAATATTGTATTAATATTATTTATTTTATTTTTTGGGATGATGTCCGTAAAATCCGAAGTCTGTAAAATCGAGCTTTTTATTGTACCTATATTTTATCTTAACACTGAATTGTGAAGTGATTTTTTGATTGTTCACTTTTTGATTTCATACAAAATAAAGAATAAATAAAGAATTTCTAACATGTTTTAATAAAGAATTATTAAAACATGTTAGAAATTAAAAATTATACACAAATATTATTTTATTTATTTTTATTTTGAATTATATTAAAAAATTATTTAATAATAATTAATAGTTTAATAAATATAAATTGATTTATATCTATCAACAGCCAACCATTCAATTTTATTATAAATAAATAATTTTTATTTATAAATAAAATTTATTTATTTATAATAAAATTCATTAGTTTGCTGTTGATAGATATATGATGATTAACAAAATCATATGAAAAAAGCTGACGTACAATTGGTCCCATCAAATTTGTTTTGTCTCTGAGATCCAAACAGTAGGGGTATAAATAATGAAGATAAAAACATAAATAAATGTTAATGAATTGAAAATCATTGCAAAAGAAAAAAATTTGAAAATTCAAAAATGAGGCTGAGACCTAAATTTGTTTTAGCTCTGGGGCCCAAATGGTAGAGAGCAAATAAAAATATTAAAGTACAAAAGGTGCTAACAAGATGAAAATTAGTGTGAAACAAAAGTTTTTTGCATAACAACAAAACAAAAAAATAAAATACAAAAGTCTCTAATTTCACATTAAAGAAAATGTTCATTATATTCAGCAATTAATTTTAAGTTTGAATTTTTTTTAATGTTTGATGTTATTTTTGATGTATTTCTACAATATTTGAAATACTGTTTTTTAATTCTTAGAATTTATAAGTTTTAGAAATAACTTTTTAGAGGCTAAACTATGGAGTTGGCATATACATGAATATATACATTAATTGATATCAAAATAAATGGCAGCAATATTTCTTGCTAATAATTATTTTTTTTACTCTTTTTTTGTTTTGTTTTGTTTTACTTTTAAAATTTGTAAACTTGATTTTTATTATAGTTTTTATTAAACAAATTTTTTATTGCTAAAAAAATAAATATATTTATGCAAATAATAGCAAATGAATATATTATTAAAAGATTATTATATGATACATTGAGTTGACCAGTTGACATATTAAAAATAAAGCAAATGCAGTCTTTATGAAACTATTCAATGTTTTTTGCATCTTGTTGTAAAATTCTTTTATATTGCTTTTTTAGAAAGATATGAAATTTGAATAGATTTATTCTAATACATAAAACTGTTCATTAATATAATAAATTTTCATCTTTGTGCTTCTACTCAATGATGTTTTTTGGTGGAGATAGGTGAAGTTCTCCACCAAACAACATCAAGAGAACTTGTCATCAAGTATAGTTCTGATCTAATTTCTCATTTGGCATTGATATCTAAGTTGAATTAAGAAAAGAATACAACAAATTTTGAAAAATATGTGAGTTAATCAGAATAGTCCTATAACTGTTTGTCCTAAATTTTGATTCTGAAAAGATTACTCTTCTAGCACAAATTGAGTAGACTAACAATTCTTATTATTTAAAACTTATACACTTTTATTGAGAGACACATTTTCGGTGTTAAGACGCCCTCATCAGCTCTTACAATTTTCTCTTTATTTGATTTTCGAACATTGGAACACAGACGGTAAATAACGAATGAATATATAAGTTCTTTATTCTAACGAATAAAGAACTTATATATTCATTCTTTATTATTAGAACTTATATATTCGTTCGCTATTTAACGTCTGTGTTCCAATGTTCGAAAATCAAATAAAAAGAAAACTGTAAGAGCTGATGAGGGCGTCTTAACGCCAAAAACATTTCTCTCAATAAAAGTGTATAAGTTTTAAATAATAAGAATTGTTGGTCTGCTCAATTTGTGCTAGAAGAGTAATCTGATTAGAGTATACCTGTACCTTTTAGAGCAGTAAAAAAGAAAGTAGTCTAAAAAAGCATCTTGATTCTGAAAATATGATAATATAAATATATGGCAAAATTCAAGAAGCTTTTAATAATAATTAATATTCTATTACAGAAACAAATATTTGGTAACAAAAAAACAAAAGTTAAATTACAGGAATAGTTAAATATTTGATTTTTTTTAATAATTGAGGTATTGGCTATAATTATTGTGTACTTTAAGAGAAAATTGAATAAAAAATTTTATGCTAATATGCTAAAGATCCTATAAAATCAAAAAATAATTAAAAAGTTGTTACTTTCTTCATGGATCAACCTTGAATGATTCTTTTTGATATTCTAATGAAAATAAATATTCACTTAGATCAGGGGTGTCAAACTGGCGGCCCTTGAAGTGATTTTTTGTGGCCCTCAACGCTCTTAACTAAAATGAAAATGTGAACAATAAGCTATGTTATGAGATAATAGAAAGTAACTCTCGTATATCATATAGGTTACTATGATGCACTAGTTTGATTTTAATAAAATGTAATTGCATGAGATTTTTTAATTAACCTTATGGGATGTATACGTACAGATCACACTGATATTTTAGATTGGTGATACAAATTAAGTGCTTTTCTGCAAGGACTATATCATTTTGTGCGAAATTTCGTATTAAAAAATGAAAAATCATAACTAAGAACCTGAATTGTTTTGGATAGCCAAATACAATAATCAAGTTCCAAATAATCTCTTTTTGAAGGACATGTATAAAGGATGCATTAATGGGCTTGCAAAAAGATTTATTTGTTGTGTTATTAACCTATTTAAAAAATCTAAATAGTTATGGATATTTGAATTTATAAAATTTTAATGAAAGCTTTTGTTTTTTGTACAGAAAATGTGATTTTTAATGCTTAATAGAAAATTAAAAATTGAAGAGAGCAATTAAATTAAAAAAACATGTATAATTCAAACAATTTTGTAGTATTATATTTTTGTAATATGTTCATTTGATTACACAATATTATTAATTATCCTATCTTCATTTCTGAATCATTACTCCAAAATGTAATTTAAAAAAATTTAAATATGATGTGGCCCGCGGCCATCTTACAGACACATTAAATGGCCCTTGAATTAAAAATGAGTTTGACACACCTGACTTAGATGATGTTTTGAAATTAATTCTATTATAGAGTTAAAATTCAATTATAAATATTTTAAACAAATACCAAAAACATCTTGAAATTGATGTTGAAAAAATAAAATAGAACAATGGGTTCAATTTTCCATTCAAAACAGGATCAAATATTTCAATAAAAACAATACTTTGGCAGTAATTAAAATTAGATTTCATATATATATATATATATATAAAGAAGAAAATAGAAAAAACTCTATTACAAATTTTTGATTTTACACAATTGATCTTTCTTAATTCTATCCTTAATTAGAAACAAACTGAAAATAAACAAACGTTTGAACAATAGTGCTATAGGACAGAATTAATGAAAATAATTTTTTGCAGAAATAATATTAAATATAGTTTTAACAAACTATAAAATCTTCATATTGCAAATAATTTTAGTAAACTGAATTGATAACTAGGTCCTTAACAGTAATAAAACAAAATCTCAATAACTAGCTTATCAGACCTTAAAAGAAAATTACAGATATAGAAGTACTTTTGGCTGCTTCTCTTCAGATGCACTCTCTCTGTATTGCATTTGTAATTTTCTTTCACAATCCAATAAAGCTAGTTAAGACTATACTTTATCTTAGTAATAGACACCATAAAAATTTTTTGCTAAAAAATTTTAGTGAAAATTCTTATTTAAAATTGAAAAGAACAGGCACTCCTTAGGTTATGAATATTTGAATTACAAACATTTGTAATTATAAACATGCTATTTCATTTTAAAATTTCATAAAGCTCCAAAAAAATCATCAAGAATTTTAATCTTTATGGATAGCAGAATACTCCTGTAACCACTATGTAATATTATATGGTTAGTTAATATATTACAACAATATTGGAAGATAGTGATTACTCCAAAAAGCCTCACATTATAATTAAAAACTTTTGCTCAATAAAAAGTTTGCAGCAACTCCTTTTTCCATATAGTATACTATCTAATACAGTACAGTATACTGTACCGAAATTTATATGGCAAAGTGATTGCAGTAGAAGTTACGATGTAAGTTATACTGTATGTTATGCAGAGAGTGCTGCAGAATGAACAATGCATTATTGATAGAAAATGGAGGATATATTTCTACATTAAGCACTGCCAAGAAAGTCACCATCCATAATGGTACATAAATCAATGGAGATAAAGATTCCTAATCTGTAGCAAGAACAACAAACTGACAGAACGATAATAACAAGAAGTAAGGTTAGCATGTATGTCATGTGAATACAAAGATGGGGTATGATTGGTAGTTTATTTCATTTCAGAGCTATGATAACTTTATATGGATCAGAACTCCAATCCAATACAAGGGCAAAACATATGTTATAACCTGTATCATGAAATTTATACTGTATCGGGAAGTGAAAAATGCTCACCTCAAACTCTCTAATCTGTTAATAACACAAACTTATAATCTGTATTTTGTAATATATTTCAGTTTTGAAATATATTAAAAAGTACAGTATATAAAGTTATTTCAATACTTTTAGGGGCTAAATAAATACAGTATTTGAGTTACAAATAATCTGAGTTATGAACAAAACTTACATGACAATTAAATTTACAATTTGAAGAGCACATGTATCTCCATCAATATAGTATTTCAATACTAAATGTCAGATCAAAACCAAGCTATGGAGAGAGAGTATTTGGAACAACTTAATTAATATCACATATTTTCATTTGTCTAGTTTAATAATAAAGATGAATATTTCAGAATATTTTAATATATGCCTGATTAATTTTTGGACAACTACAGCTATATTCTAGTTAATCACAATATATTGGTTATAGGCTCTAGTAGCTAGAGTTAAATTTAAAATTTCTATTTTTCATGTTTTATGTTTATATTTAATCTCAGTACTTTTTCAGTCAATCATCTCAGTGTAAAATACAATTTTTTTTTGTTTTCTATTGTACTTTTTAGAAAGTAATTTAAATAATTAAAATTTAATAATAAATTTATAAAAAATTTTTAGAGAGATTTGTATTGCAATTGGCATACAATACTAGTTATTTGCCAGTTTGAATTATGGGCTTTTAGTTTAATGGTCCTGATTTAGTTCTTTAGAAAGTATACAATAGATCACTGGATGGTTGTAGTATTAGGGCTGTTTAAAGTTCTCCCTTTCCAATTACCAGTTTTACAGAAATTTGCTTTCAAGCTGTCTATTACATAATTAACAAATTGTTATTGAATTAATTTTCAACTATCAAAGTCAATTAAGACTATATTGTCTCCCTAACAGATATCTGACAAAATATTTTTCAAAATTAGAGTATAATAATCACCATCTATTATAACTACATAATAAAAATTATTATAAAAAAATAAATGACAATTGCCACATATGTAAAACCAATTTTTATTGTAGAAACTTTTGTTTTATCTTCACTATTACATCTTGGCATAACATTTTTTATAAAAGACTATACTTTTTTATTTGCATAAGAATTGTAATTTTGTAATATTTCTATCAGTTTTTCTCTGTTGATTGAATTATACTACAAAACTTTTAAATTTTGTACCTTCCAAAAACTTATCTAAAGTGGTAAATATGCTCTATAATGGCTTATATCTTCATTAATACTGTCCGATTTTCTGAGGAAGTCTAGATTTTTTGATGTAGTAATGTTAATTACAGTTGAATTTCTTTTGTAATTTTAATTATGTGAAATGAACTTTAGTGTAATGAATTGTATGGTAAAATTAGGCAGACGATATTAAGAGGAACACTTCTGAATATGGTCCCTCATCTTTAAATTTGTTTTATTTTGTAAGCTAGCTAATCTGTTCTTATGTAATGGGATTATTATTATTAGAAACTGAGGAAGGACATCAAGTGTATTGAAAACATTTCTAATGATAAAGTATTCAACTGCTAAACGACATAGTGATTAATATTTGAGAATATATTAAATAAATTACATGATTAAGTAGCATTTTATTGAATATTTAAAAGAGTAATTTACTTTAAATTATTTCTGTTAACAACACTTGTTTAAATAATATGCAAGCAGATATCTAGATTAATTAGATGAGATTCCTTAATGCAACACATAATTTCCTAAATATTAGATGTTATATTAATAGCTTTTGATGATGATATAAAAAAGGAAACTTTAATTTTATAAAAGTCTCAGAAATTATTGTGAAATTATTATTAATTTCTATTAATGCTAAAATCAAACTTTACATAAGCTAAGCAGTATTTCTTCATACTTCACAATCCTTGAACATAACCAATGTTGAAACAGTAAATTTAGTAAATAATTTCAATACCTTTTACTTAAGAACAATTCTGGATTACTCTAGGAGAAATTGTTTACTGAATGATAACACTAGATGAAAAGAAACAAATACTTTTAATAAACACAGTTAGGAAAAATTACAATTGTAAAATTCAAACTTAAATATCCTCTTAAAAGCTCCTTTAATCAAATTGCATTTTAAAACAAGTTAATAATTAAAGACAACTAAGAAGATCAAAAACTCAATTTTGGTCATATAACATCAGAAATAATTAACTTCCACGTTATATTACTAAATTTTACTGCTCTATACGGTAATTATATAGATTAAACTTCTATTCATCAGCACAACTGAGCAGACAGAGTCATTAGCGATTACATTTCTTTATTAGCAGAAGTACTTTCGGCTTGTTAGCCATCATCAGCTGCTACAAATAACATTGGAATGGTAACAAACAATAGAATACATAATAGAACAATTATTAAAATTTTAAAAGTTAAATAATTTCTCATATGTAATAGGTAAGAGGAACATAAAATTAGGTTTCATTTTCCATAACGATACTCAAGCGACACTGCTCTAGGCGGGATAACGATTTCAAGAGTCTATATTTTGTAAGCACTCATGAGCAGACCAAATATTCTAATAAAAAGTGTTTTTACTAGAGTATTTGGTCTGCTCATGAGTGCTTACAAAATATAGACTCTTGAAATAGGTTTCGTTTTATACAAATTACAAAAATATAACTCAAATATCGCTAAAATATAACTCAAATCTAAATTCACAATAAAGGATTTCTCCTTTTTACACTAGGTTTACAACTATAACACTAACTTTTATCGCTAACTTTACAAATTATTTCGGATACTATCCTTCTAAGGCTAACCGCTCTAAGACAGTTATTTAGCGTCTAAGTAAGTATTCCCATGGTTTCAGAAGCTCTTCAACTTTTCTGTCATTTATTACTGCTTTTTGTTTTCTGCTTCTTACTATTTGCAAATTCTCTGCAACCACTAACTCTACCCTATTCACCATTTGTTTGGTTACCTTTGCCTCGTCTCACTTGACACTGATGTTACTTTGGTAGGCTTCTGCTGCCAGAGCTGTAGATGTGTTGCCTGTCCTTATGCTTCTCTTGTGCTCAGCAATTCTGTCTTTGAGGTTTCTATATGTTGCTCTTATATAAAGCTGTTGGTTTCCTATATCTAAGTTAGTTAATGGAACCTGATAAACACCACTCTTGTTCTCCTCCATTCTAGAGTCTTTGTGATTCCTCAAAAGATCAAAAATCATAGGTGGCCTTTTATATGCTGGTTTCTTTTTTTGTTTCCTTAAGAGCTTTTTCATTAATTTAGAATTTCCTAAAGTTTCTGGTATTGGTTCACACATTGCTGTTTCCTGTGTCCTTGGTTGTGTCGCAGGGGTCAGGTCTTCTGTCCTGGTTGTCCTTTTTTTAAAACTCCTGGTTTCTATTTCTCTCCATATTTTTTTGATGATAGATGGCTTATATCCATGGTTAGTAGCTATTTTGACAATATTTTCTATCTGTTCTTGCAGGGTTTCATTCATACTACAGTGCGTTTTAGCTCTTTCTAATATAGACCTTATAGCAGCCTTACCTATTACATATGAGAAATTATTTAATTTTTAAAATTTTAATAATTGTTCTATTATATATTCTATTGTTCGTTACCGTTTCAATGTTATTTGTAGCAGCTGATGATGGCTAACAAGCCGAAAGTACTTCTGCTAATAAAGAAATGTAATTGCTAATGACTTGGTCTGCTCAGTTGTGCTAATGAATAGAAGTTTAATCTATAGAATTAACTTCCACTTTAGACATCCAATAGATGTAGTATTTGAAACTCTACATGTTATTTCTTGAATTAGTAAAATTCTTGTTTGATAAATACAAATTTACTATTTTATATTGTTTCTTTATTTGCATTTATAGTTATATTTGTAAAAACAATGATATATGATGATAAAGTAATAACATTAAATGCAGTAATGAGCTATAAAAATTTTAACAAAGGACTCACACTATCTTATAAAAATAAAATATCAAATTCTATTTAAATGTTTTACTTTTTACAAAAACAAAAAATGCAAATAATTGTGCATGCACAAGAAAACATTTTCAAATAAAACAAAAAATTCTTAAAATTTAAAAAAATAAAAATAATTTATTTATTGGCATATTTTAATGGAAAACTAAACAACAGAACTTCATTCCATCATCTTGATGTTAAACAATTTGATATCCAATAATAGATTTATTGAAAACAGATGGCATTTTTTAACATCTGTTTAAATTTTAGGTTATCTACAATGCATTTGACTGAACTTAAATGAAACTAGAGAAACCCTAATTCTTATCCTTCCCATGTTTCAAAAATTCTTTTGTTTTGGAGGGTATTATCTCCAGATCATCACTATTCAAGATATATAAATACAAATATGCAAATACAGGGAAGAGAAAGATTAACGTAAGTCAAAGTATGATTATGAGAAGCAAGACATGTTTTTCTTAGAATAAATACAAACGAGCAAAAAGAACAAGGGGCTTGTAAATTAGAGACAAATTTAACAAACGGTTCATGTGAGCCCCTGCAAGTTGCCTAAAGCTCACTACTGATTAAATGTAATTGAAGTTGGCATAAAATACTGAAATGTTTTTTACATGTATTTTAATAATATTAAAAATTATTATTTTTCCTGCTTAAAGGACCATTTATGAATTAATATATTAATGAAAGCAATGGATTTTTTAGATTTTGTATGGGTAGAAAATTTTTTGCAATTATATTAGTTGGAAATGAGATTTTTCTCATTTAAAATAATATGTAATCATTGTTTTGTATCATTAAATAACTTTATCATAGTTGGCAATCATTTTTGAAAATTATTAGTATATTTATCTTTAGTAGAGGCAGTTAACATAATTTTGTTTTAATAATCATTAGTATGTAGCAATAAATGTGATCTGAAAATATATATATGACATAATCATTGATGAGAATAAAACATTGTTTTATATAAAGCACAATAAGTTAGTAAATAGATGATGAAATGGTTTTTTTTTTATAAATTATCATAAATCTAAAACATATGTACAAATTAGTACAGTTTGTTAATGCAAACATTTGTAAAACAAATGCTCATAAAACAAGAGAAATTTGCTTATATAAATAAATATTACATTGTAACTTAATTGTGCTCATTGGACGCACCAGAACGAGAATGAACCTGAAGAATTGTAACTTAAACTGTATAAATTTGGTCATGAAATTAATACATAGAAACTATTATATGATTTTCTCCATTTCAATGTGAGAACTGTTAATTGCCATTTATTTGTGCAGCAGTTATCAATTTGAGAAAATTTATATAAAATTAATCACTTTCAATTTATGCCATAATCTCCGATATGCATCTGCTATGTAAATTAACTACTATTTGTATATTTTTTAATGTAGATTTGTATTTAAATGTAAAATAATTTTTAAATGAATAATAAAACTTTATAAGCATAGGAATTCCCTAACTTATATAAGTTAACTTTATGTAAAAAAATTTTGACATATAGTTTGTATATCATGATGCATTTTCATGTTTTAAACTTATATTTCAAGAGATCATTCCTGAAAAAAAGTATTTTTAAAATCTTCATTTTAAATTAATAAATTTTATGTTAATATTTAAATCCTGTAATTTTATATAATAGCATTGCAAAAATTCTACTGTAATGATAATTAATTTTATCTTTGATAGCTAACTATTGTGATACAATACTATTATGTAATGGAGTACATTATTTAATATTTTTAATTTTAATATAATAATTATATAATAATCTATCTAAATTAAACTTTTATAATACTTTTAGGAATAGAAATCTTACATTGATTAGAGAATGGATTTTGTCATTTTGTTTAGATCATCAGAATTTTCCTATGATGATTAGTCAACAGCAAATTTCATAGGATTGCATTAAATATAAGAAATTTCTTAATTATAATGAAACGTCTTAACATTATATAGATTTTAACAAAAATGTCAGAGAATTCTTTCGTGCAGTTTATATCATTATATAATTGTTAAAATTTTTTAAAAACTAAGGCATAGTTTTTATTTATATCATACAAAATTAAGTAAAGGATAGTGTGATTTTCATATAACATTCTTCTTGTGCTACATTTATGATACTATCATCAAATGAATTTTGATTCTTAATGCTTTGAATTTATTTAATGCATGAATGATCATTTATATTGCAAAAACAACTATGAAAATTTCAGTAAATTGATGTCACTTCATGTTGTTTTTAATACATGATGTAATTAAACAGCAATTACTGGGTCTATTACCTAATGTAGATTGAAATGAAAAAGAGTCAAAAATAAATCAAATTCTATACAATATACAAAATTCTATACTGCAAACAAAATAATTATAACAATGTGCATGATAAGTTAATTAGTTGGAATCTGCTTGTTAGATAACTGTTTTTTTAAATTATGTTGTGTCAGCGATGACATAAAATAATTTAATAAAATAAAGTTGAACTATGAACATGGATCATGAAAACAGTAACATTAGCTTTTGTATCAAATTTAGTAATCTTTTAACATGCTTAATGATGCATATACTTTACTAGATTGATATTTTCTATTATATATATGTATTTTATTATTATATCTTTATACAATTTTTTAAAATTTTCTTTATATAACAATTACATTGTTTTTTAAAATTTTATATTATATAAGTTGTTCTATTTTATATGCTATATGTGTTTTATAAAGACAGCTAATAAAGAACTTCTAATAGTTTGAAAATGTTCTAAATTAATAAAATTAGCTTTTTTATTCTATTTAGTGCAATTTAATATTTGCATCATTAGGATATTTTTAAGAGCACTATTTTCCAAAGCATTAAAGTGGGATTCAAATCGACATTTGTACCTGAGGACGTATTATAATGATGAGGTATCTATTTTACAATAATACAGATAAGATATTAGAAAAATGGAAAATATTGTTAGAAGAATTCAAGCATTCCTAAAATTTTGGAAAAAGATCATATCAATCAATAATCTGATGTTCAAAAGCATGCACGAGAGTAGAAAATGGTCATTTTAAATATTTGTTGTGACTTTTATTTAGAATTTTCTTAATTTTAAATTCTTTGCAAAATAAAGTCATAAATTTACATTTTGTTTCATTTTTTTCTAATCAATTTTTAATTTCTCCAGAAAACTTAAAAAATTAACTAACATTTGCTAAATTTAAATTGAGACTAAAATATTTTCAATGGAAATTTAATTAAAACTTTAAATCTAGATAGAAATATATTTTTTTTTGTTGTAAAAAAAAATCCATAATAATTTCATACAGAAGAATGAATCATTGAAAATAACTTACACTATTGAATTTTATAATATTATTTCTAAGAAACATGAATTTTGAATAAAATTAAACCAAGTTAAGTTTTTCTGACAATCCTAATATAATAATGCATACTCTAATAAAGATATATAATTGAATTTTGTAAACACTTAAAAACAAAACACTAATTGCAGTTTTCAAAAAATAATTATTTTTTATTTTATGTTTTTTATAATATTTTTTATATTTATATTTTTATAATTTAAATTTATATTATAATATTTATATTTTTTATTATATATTTTATATTTTTAATAATTATTATTCAACAGTTATTTTTTGAACTTAAAAACAAAGCACTAATTGCAGTCAAGTGTTTAGTTTATAATTTAGCAGAGTTTTTGGATTAAAAATTTTGAATTTTGTATTTATTTATTTCATGTTAATTTATTAATCTGGAATATTTTCTAAAATTTAAGTAATTTAATTGATTTAAACTGCAATATCTTAAAATTTTAAGATATTGCAGTTTAAATCAATTAAATTACTTAAATTTTAGAAAATAATTGCAGTTTATAAAAATTCTCATAATAATTTTTAAATTACTTCTATAAAAATTATTAAATTTATAAATTTAAGATTTTTAACAGAAAGAAAAAATAAAAATTTATTAATGCACATATTATTAAAAAGCTATAATTAATTAATAAAACTAAAATGAAGATAATAGTTTTCAATGAAATTTACGATAAATATTAAATAGATACAATATTTTTTCATATTAATATAAGTTTATTCCAAAAATATAAATACTAATGATTAAAAAATTTAGAAACTGATTTAAATTTTTATTAATTTGATTATACTTTTTGTATATAAACTATCAATTTTCATTTTGTCTTAATAAAGATTACACAATTAATTTTATAACATTTTTATTTAAAATGCTTATATCAAAAATTTATTATAAATTCTTAGTGTTTTATCATAGCATTTTCTTATTTCAATTTTCATAATAATATTTATATAAAATAAAATTCAGTCAATTCAGTTTTATAAATTAAGGAATGTTATAATTTTAATGTGAAAAACGTTTTGAATCATTCGATTTATTCTAATTTATTTGTTCTAATGTGGAATAAATTAATTAGTGAATTAGTTCCATTACCATAAAATATTTAAATGCTTTTATTATTATTTAAAATATATAAAATCAAATATTTAGCACTAATTAGCGGTAAAAATAAGTTTTATTAAACAAAATGTTTTGACCACACTACAACCATTTTCGATATTACACTATATATATATACACAATCATAAAAATAATACATATATAATCCATTTATTAGACAGGATATTTAAAAATTCTTCCAAAATAAATTAGTTTTCAAACACTTTCAAAATTCAAATAGCATTAATCTTAAATTATTATAACGCAAATTAAAATTTTAAGAAACTAATTTAATAATTGAATAATGCATAATATTGAATACTTTTAATATTACATATTAACATAAGCAAAATAATAAACAAACTATACTGAGTTAAAACATACTAAAAAAATTATCATAAGCTTTTTTGTAAACTATACTTCCATGATAAAGATATATTTTCTGTCAGTTATTCATTTATACATTCTTATATTTATGGCATTATAATATTGTAGTAAATTATTTTATTCTGTCTTCTCTTTGGTTAATACAAGGCTTTTATTATTGTAGTTCTTTTCCAATTTATTTTGTGTGATACACATAGAAGAATGATTTTTGTCTGGCCTGCCATTATATCATATTTATGTTCATTTATTCTATTCTTTTAAATTTGTTTTTGTAACTCCATATATTCTTCATTTACTCCTAAATCTCTATTGCATGCTGGAATGGCATACACTCCTGTTCATTGTATTGTTTTTATCATTTCTTAATTAAAAACTGTGGCACTTCTTTTATCTGCTATTTTTTACTTAATGCTTTTAACAGCTATCTTTACAGTTTTCATTTTGCTTAATGAATAAAATAGTAGTAAAAATTGAAGTATGTATCATAAAAATTTATTGTATCTGGCACAAAGGCACAAGTCCAAATATGTTGGTTTACAACATTTAAAGCTCATATTACTTTATTTATTTATATTTGGTACATTGTTTGTTGATCTTAAGTATCATATTACTGGTACAATATTATACTATGGGCATTGACTCACTTTCAATCAGAGAACAATATGGTATGAATGCAGTCACAGTAGTCACTAACTTTGGTAGTTTTTGCTTCAAAATTTTTAATTAAAAAAATCACTTTTTGTAACTTTCACAAAATCTAAATTATGCAAAATTTTCCACTGCCAATTATTTGTGGAAGTTGGAAATACCTGTACTATTTACTCTCCATCTTCCATCTATAGATTCCTGCATATTTTCAAACACCGATTGCATGAAACTGTAAATATGCCCTTGCTTCTTCATAATCAAAAATTGCATTATAATCTCTTACTTTCTCATTTATCTTTGTACAATGTCTGAAGAATCTTCTAAAATATTTATGGAATGCTGTTTTTGAAGTATAAGGTCATTAGAACATGTAGGCATTATTATAATGCTAAGATGGTTTCTTATATACTTTAGTTATGTACTAGCATTGTTTGATACTTAGGCTTACATATAAGAAATAT
Organism: Androctonus mauritanicus; assembly: GCA_011317285.2. Classification (NCBI taxonomy): domain Eukaryota; kingdom Metazoa; phylum Arthropoda; class Arachnida; order Scorpiones; family Buthidae; genus Androctonus; species Androctonus mauritanicus. The sequence continues at coordinate 15,801 of WUQG02441749.1, forward strand.
ATATTTGTTTTACTTACTAGTTCTAAATTAAGCATTAGGTCTAAACTATCATTTATAAACTCTTCTTTCGGTTCTTCCATTTTAATATTGCCTTCTCAAGGAATATACATATCATCTATGTATCATATATAGTGCTTAATTAATGTACTATATTTTTCTAAAATATTATTCTTAAAAAAATGAAGAAGAATTTCTGCCAAAATCCTGGAATGAGGCTTCCAATAGGCACTCTTTATATTTGTTTGTAGTATTTCTTATCAAACATGAAGTATGACTCATAACAAATTATCTTTGCTAAGTTCTTAAGTGTTGCAATAATTTAAGATTAATGTACAGTAATACTCTAAAGTTAACTTAACTTCTAGCTCTATAAAGCAGACCCAGTTTCAGACAAACTAGTTATTAAAATTTTTATTTGCGAGAGGAGCGCTTTTGGCTACTGCCACCATCAGCTCTCAAATTGAGAGCTGATGATGGCAGTAGATAAAAGCGCTCCTCTTGTAAATAAAAATTTTAATAACTAGTTTGTCTGAAACTGGGTCTGCTTTATAGAGCTAGAAGTTAACTTTACAGTATACTCTGTCCAGAGCAATGATATTGTAAAAACTTTAGAGTACAGAAATACCCTGGAGTTACATAATAGGTGGGACTAGGAAACATAACATAAACTGAAAATTATTTAAGTCGGGATACCTACAGATTCCCAAATTTAATTTCAGGTACATATATATTAAGTTCTTAATTGGCTCTTTAATACCAAGAAAACAACAAATTATAAAAGTTGATAATATGTAGTTGTAATTAAAGACTCTTAATCAACAAATCAGCAAATGAAATATGTACATACATATATATGCATTATATAATTGTGAAACAAACAAGTGGAAGGGGGCAGGATGAGAAGTTATGTATCTCGGAATTTATGTAAGTTGGGGTATTACTGTATTTGAATTTTGAAAACATTCAATAACCAATTCCTTCTGAAAGAAGAATGTTTTAAATTCTTTGTCTAATAAATGGATTATATATATATATATATTATAAATTTCCTCTGCTTTACAAAGGTTTGCTTTTATGAAAGAATTACATTGGTAACTCTTTTTGCTAAGGGTTTTTCACTCTACTTCTTTTGAGCAAATTAGTTCTATAAGACTGCTTACTAAGTTCAAAATCCAAAAGACAAATAAGCACATTAAGTAAACCTTGTAGCATGCAGGGCTAATTTTTCAAAACAATGACCTAGCCATCAACAATCTACAAAAAATGATCTTAGCCATCCTTGTTTTGGGAAAGTTTCCCAGGAGTATACCAAAAAAAGTTTGAAGAGGATTTTTGCTTTTACAAAAAAAGGCAAAACTGGCATTCAGCTTCTGTTTTGCAATGAGTCAGTATAGTGGCAACACAAATTGGCAACATGGAAATGCTTTAACCTTCCACTCTGGAGAATCTAGGTTCGAGTCTCAGGTCCCACCTCTTGGAAAAATTATCAAACGATCTGGGCCCAGCCAATCAAGCTGATCCTCCACAATCCAGCTGACCCCTCTGCATGGATGGGCAGCCTGTAGAAGGCTTGTTTTAGCCTGCCATTTAGTACTTTTACTGAATGGAAAGTGGATTCATTTATTGACAAAAAAAATGTGCACCCTAAGCAGTGAGAATGGCACTATCAAGCTTCTCCCTGGGAAAAATATGCTGCTATAATTGAACTGCCTGTGAGCATTTGTGCTTTATTCTTGATTTATTTTGTACACCTATTCACAAGATATATCCTAAGATATATCTTGTGAATAGTGTGAATAATGTGTTATACTTAGCTTATAACATAAAACAGAATTTGTGTGTTATTTGATAAGATTTGGTGAGTTATTTTTGGATGTAGATTGAGTTAGGTTAGGTTAACTTAAATAAGTCATCATATCACCCATGGGATATGTTTTATCCAGCAGCTGCCACTTTTAGAACCTAATACAGGATGTCCACAGTATAATGGGGTCAAACAGAAGTCAGATACCAATTGAAAAATTGAAATTATAGGACCCAGAATTGAATCCAGATCCTCTAAAATAGAAAGCTAGTGCTTTACTATATGGTCATCTGAATTACCTTTTTGGGTCTGGGAATGGTCAAAAATTTTTTCCATATTAATGGTAACTGCTTCTTCACTTTAAGCCATTTCAGTTCATGAAAGGCTTCATAAGAATAATCAGCATTCATAAAGCAAGGGAAAATTGTATTTTTATGATTGTTTATATTTCTGTATTGTGTAATGCTGAAGATAGTCATAATGTGATCAAAAACGTTTTGTTTAATAAAACTTATTTTTACTACTAATTACTGCTAAGTACATGATTTTATAAATTTTTGGATTTTAAGCAGTGGTTATTTTAAAATATTATAATATGAAATATTAATATGCACTTAGGAAAGTTTTGCTAATAAATTATAATTTTTGAATGTTTTATATTCATATTTTTTTCATTACAGATTTTAAATATTAATCACTGAATATACTAGAAGTAGATCCTTGACTGAAATCAACTTTTTAATCTGTCTTTCTCATATTTTAACATTATTATTTTTTTTTTATCATCTGTTCACCCTAATTCATCATTTTGCTGTTATCTATCTTGCAATTTGTAATAATATACAATTTCAACAATATCAATATACAAACAACACTTTTATTATACAAATTTTCAAATTATATTTTTTAGCTAATTTTATTCTTTAGTTATGAACAAATTCAGTGCCTAAATTTTCAAAATCAAATTTAAAAAATATTGCTAATTTATAAAGTGGCAAACAAGTAATTTGGTATGGATATCCATAGAGAATATCTTTATAATAATAACTATAATTAATAAACAAAAATAGATTGAAGATTCAAAATTACTGTTAGTGCTTCTAAGAATTAAATTTTTGAAAGTTTGAGAAAATATTTTGGGGAAAATAAAAAATCATTAATATTAATTGGAGTTTAATCACTAATGAAATTAATATAATTTTACTTTGAAAACATGGTAACAAATGAAGACTAATGACTAAAAAATACTAATTATTGTAAACTTAAGAACTGAAATGCATTTGGTAAGATAAAAAAAAAAAAAAACACAGAATTTAATACAGAAATAAAATAAAAAGACACATTTATCAAAAATAACTGATTTAAAACTTCAAATTAAAAACTTACATATAAACTGCTAAACCCTATAAACTAATAAAGAAAATGACAGCACTAATATGCAGTATCGGGAAATTTTACACTTTAATATTTACAATGAACAAATGTTTTTGGCTACATTCGCCATTTTCAGGTTCCAATAGGAACCTGAAGATGGCAAATGTAGCCAAAAATGTTTGTTCGTTGTAAATATTAAAGTGTAGAATTTCCTGATACTGCATATTAGTGCTGTCATTTTCTTTATTACTCTTGTTAAAAATATACTAAATACAAATACTGATAGTCAAATAGATTTAAGAATTAATTTAGCAAATTTTCAAGGAATATTGAAATATTGAATATAAATAGAAAAATGATATATATATTTAAATCAATAAGATTATTGTTTAACTAATCTTTATCAGTAATCATTCATCAGAAAAATAAATTTGGTGTTCAAACTTATAATTCCTTTGAACAAATAATAATATGAAAGTTTGTTTGTCATCCATTGATCAATTAATCAATGATGAATGTCAAGGATCCATTTATAATTATTATTATAAATATATTTTTAATCTCTAAATCTAGAATAAATAGAATGAATAATTTAAAAAGAGAAAATATATATTATATTCAATTTTAAAATGAAAATTTGATATTTTTAGAATTAATAATATTCTTTCTGAACTTTGAACAAAATTTCAAAATTTTTTAATCTGGTTGATTTTTTTAATCATTAGTTTTAAACTAAATGATCTTTAAAACTTAAAATATGCTTATTTTATTTATATGAATTATATTGTTTATCATTACAAGCTTATAATGAAAATCAACTTTAAATAAATTTTAATTTAATTAAAACTTTTTAAAATTTTAATTTAAAATTTTTTAACTTTTAAATATATTATATTATAGAAATATAAATTTCTCTTATGTTCAATGGCTCAAAAAGCTTAAGAAAAACTTTTATATATTTTATAAGAGATTATTTACAAAATTTTGAAAAATATTTTTACATCTTAAAATGGGAATTTAAAAGATTTTTTTTATATTTAGATTAATGACAATATCAAAGATGAAGAAATATTGTATACAAATTATTTATTTAACAGTAGAAACATGATTCAATAATTATAAATAGTTTATAATTTAAAAATATTTATAAAGTGAGTTTTTTAGTAATATTTAAAATTGTAAAATTTTTGAATCCAATTATTGTTGATATTTTTATTTGATTTTTATGTTTAGTATAGCACTTTTTCATTATTTTTTAACAAACTTTTTCCAAATTTAAATCTTTCATAGTACTTTAAATTTTTTGGAAAATAAATAATATAATGCATAAATGTGTTGCATATTTTTACAAATAATTTTTTATTATAATATAATAAATTTGAAAGCTAATTTTCATGAAACAGAAAATTTCTTTTTATAATAGAAATATATTTATCATATTGAAATCTAAAATTTTATAAAACAAAATTTTTTTAAACATTTTTCATTATATCTGAAATGTAATTATGAAACTCACTTTAAAGCCATTTATTTAACTGATATGATTATCTTTAATTAAAAACCATTTGATGATATTTAATTCAATTTTACAGTTAAAATTATAAAACAATATGATGTATTTTATTTTGAGATAATCTGAATTATATTTAATTAAAATTTGTTTTTATTAATTTTGGAAATAATTTAAGATTTCTAAATTATTTTTAAAAAAATAATCATGTTTTTACTGTATATTATTATTATTTATAAATAATGAAATGAAATAAATAGTAACAATCAATGAATTAAATTATCATTAATAATTTATTTATTTATTATATTAATTACATCTATCAGATTAATTTAAAAAATACTTCTCAGTTTTTATATCATTTAATTCATCAACAGAAGAATGTACATTGTTACAATAATTCAAACAATAAATTAATATAAAATTAATAATAATTTAACATGTATAAAAAAGTGATAAAAAGGGGGAAAACTGCTGAAAAAAATAACATTATGAATTTTACATGCCTGTTATAATAAATAAATAAATTTATATAATGTATGTATCTGAATTAAAATGCTGTGCATATACTTTTATGTTAGAAAACTAATACACATTTATTTCAGTGTTCAGATACATTGGTTAGATCATGCAACATTTAGCAAACATAATATGTGAAATTTTAATTTGAATTGTCTGTTGTTTTCCAGTTGAAAATCATGGAAATAAGATGACATATTTTGTTACAGAAGCAACAAGCATATTACAGATAGTATTAGAAGATTCTGAAATTGCATTGAAATGAATAAAAAATGTGTTAGTTTGTTATTGTAATGAAGAAGCATGCGATATTAGTTGTAGATACATTTACACAAACACAATGAAAAGTAGCACAAATGACTACTACCAAATAATTGTGATCTCGAGCATGATACATCCAAATCTAAATTCTGAGTGCAGCTACCAAAACGGCACCACAAATACCAACACACCACGACAGCTTTAACTTACTTAAGGTGCCGCAAATATTTGGTTACACGTTTCTCATGGTGGTTTGCTTTGTTGGCATGTTGGGTTTCCAAGAAACTAGGCCAAGAGAGACTCAGAATCAGAATTAAACTACTCTTCTTAAATAATTTTTTTTTATTTTACAAAATTAATAATTTCTTAAATAAGCTAAAAAACTGACTTTACAAAATAAATTTTCTTTAGATTTTACAATTGTTTTTGTTAATGATTCTTTTTATTTCACAATTGTAAAAATATATCTATTATTTATGAACAATTGATCATCTGGATAATTTTCTGACATTTAACTCTTAAGAAAACTTAATTTATTTTATATTTCATTATATATGAAACACTTCTAATTTATTGTTATTATTTTTTTATTTTATTGTTTCTTTTATAAAATATGTTTAAGTTATGTATATTTTAACAAATACATTTATTTTTAACTTCAAAAATCTTTTTATAAATTACATCTAAAATGTGTTGAATAAACATTAATATAAGGAAATATTAAAGTGAATTTTTTTAAATCATAATAAATATATATTCACTTTAATTTCATAAATAAATATTTTTTAACTGCATATATTATAAATATGAGTAATTTTTAAGTTGAAATTAGAAGAAAATTTATTTTTATTTTATTTATAAAAATTGTTATTTTAAAAAATTTAAGGAATCACCATAAACAAGTTTCAATGTAATAGTTATTTAATAAGAAAATTTTTTGTTATAATTACCTTGACAATTCACCACTTTTTGTGGGGAATATTAATATGGTCTGTTGGCATCTTTGGGGCGTTTCAGCTGCACTTTGAGGCGCTTCATCCCTATTTGAAACCCATTCATAGCTTGTATAGCAGCTTGGGCACTAGCAGGGTTGTCAAAACTCACAAACCCTGTAAGTTTTAATAAATATTTTAAGTTTGAATTGATAAATTCTCTTTTAGTTTTAACTAAAATAAAAAATTATCTATTTTTATTCATTATACAATTGTAAACTCTATATTCAAGCACTACACAGCAGACATATGATTAAATTTCACTTTAATGCTAACATTATCAATGCTAATTACATCATCTTCAGGCAAGTACACAAAAGAAAACCTTTTATCTACTTGCCTGAAGATGATGCAATTAGCATTGAAAACATTAGCATTAAAATGAAATTTAATCATACGTCTGCTGTGTAGTGCTTGAATATAGAGTTTACAATTGTAGTAATAATAAAGTAGTTTTGGTAATGTTACGGATCATTATACAATTGTGTATATATTGCATTTTGCTAATAATAAACTCTTTCTTTTAAATATCACAATTTAAACTATATTATAAAATTATTTTTTAGTAAAGTTTTCATCCCAGCAGTTAATCAATAATTATGTTATATTTCTTTTATTGTAAATTTAATAAATGGTCAGTAATTTATAAGCATTATAATTTTATACTTTTTCAATTAAAATATATTATTTAACTTACTTAAAGTACAGTAAGTTCTTGTTTAATGTCATCTCACTTAATGTTGTTTAGCAATTATGTCACCAGCAAAAATTAAATTAATTAAAAAATCAAAGAATTTAAGGGAGAAAAAAGAAATAAAGCCCTGTTTTCTTACAATATTCATAATAAAGAGAAAACAAAGTGGAAACCTATAATTACAGAAAACAAGATAACCATATTTCATATGAGTGTTAACTCAAATATATAATATTGTCTATGAATAATATATTAATTAAAACTATACACAGGACATTCAAATGGATTGTTGGATGCAAGGGTTTTAGCTTTTCATTCAGGATATCTAGGATTGAAATGAAAAATTCCATTGAATTTATATAAAATTTCCAAGCAATGGGTTCCTAATTCAGGAACCTGTTGCTTGGAACTTTTATATAACTCAATGGCATTTTTGATTTCAATTAACATCATTTCAGTTAATGTTGGAATTTTCAGGAGCCTAATCCCAATGTTAAACAATGACCCACTCTAATGATATATTTTAACTGAAGTAAACTACATATATGGCCAAACAATATTTTCAGAAGATAAAATTTACAAATCTTTATCTTCTTTCTAATATAATTATGCAACATTAAAATAACTCTGTTCAAGAAAAGTTTTATTTCAAAATTATTTTTGAAGAACTATTTGAGATAAAGTTTTTCTTATGCAAAATTGTTTTTCTATGTTAAAAAGTATAGATGTACTTAGATTGCTTGTGAATTACTGACCATTAATTAATCATTAGCTATAATTCATTTAAAGTTAAAATGATATAAAATTAAAATAAAAAATTACATAAATGTATAAAGTAATCTAAATGCAGAACACTAAAATTTATATCGACTTCAAAGAAACAAGCTCTAACTGCAGTATGGTATAAAATTTTGCTTTTTATTTAGCAAACGCTTTCGACGTATTTTACGTCCTCATCAAGCTCTTCAAAATAATGAAAACTACAAAATAAAACTGAAGAGTTTAGAACCAATCTTCAGTTTTATTTTGTAGTTTTTGTTATTTTGAAGAGCCTGATGAGGATGTAAAATATGTCGAAAGCGTTTGCTAAATAAAAAGCAAAAATTTTTATAATACTATACTGCAGTTAGAGCTTGTTTGTTTGAAGTCGATAGTAGTTGGTTTTTGCAGTCTTAAAGAATTGAATGACTAAAATTTATTTATTTTTTCAAATTCTGTTGAGTTAATCTGCTTTAATACTATATTAATTTTATTCCTAAACACAATTAGAGATGAATGCAGATGAATTTGATTTACATATATTAATATATTTGTCAAATTCATACAAAGAATATAATAGAATAAATATGTTATAAATACATTTTTGTGATAAATATAATCAAATTTATAACAAATATAATCCAGATTATGAAAAATAATCAAAAATTGACATGTTGACACACAGATGGCAGCACTATGCAAAATTTCTTATATTCATTACTATAAAATAATGTATTTATGATCAAAATTATTTTAGTTGTAACAAACTGTAACACTATAGTATAAAACATGGAAAGAATTTATTCCAGTTTTAATATGAGTTCGTTATTCAGTCACTTTGATGGTAGTATTATCTTGGTAGTATCATCAGGTTATTTTACATTGAAAAAAATTTTTTTAAAAATCTTTTCTCAATCTTTAATCTAAATTAATACATCTGTTAATAATATACCTCTGAATACATTATAATATATATTATCATTCTCATTTAAATAAAATATTTTCTTGATTTGAAGCTATGTTGATTAGTTTATGTGTGCATTCTTTATAAATTATAGCAATAAGCCAAATCCCATTTTTAAGACAAAAAATCTCTTATCAAAAGATCATTTCATGATAAGCAGAATGAAACAATACAATGAAAACTATTTTTATATATATATTATTAACACAATAAAGTCTGGAGCACTCCTTCCATGATTTCATATAATGAAATCATGGAAGGAGTGATTTAGAAACATTATACTTGTTTTTTATAGTTTTTAAGAGAAATTATTATTTTATAAAAATTAATTTTGTTTTTTATTATGAAAGAATACTGAAGAATTTACATTGTAATGATTTAATTTCATTTTAAATACAAACAAAAAATTGAAATTAAGTAAAATTAATATTTTTTGTTTATAGTATTTTAATTAAAACATTGTTTTGTTTAATAAAATCTTACTTTAGCAACTAAATAACTTTTAAAAATACTTTTTGTCATCATTGTTACTCTTTTACAATGTTTAATAAGATTTTGCTTTGAAAAAGTTTGTAATTATTCAGATTTGTTCACCATTTAGTGATGAGCAAATATGATCAATTTTTTTTTAATTAAAAAAGGATGGTAATTTTTTGAGAGCAGTAACATGATGATAAGATATGCCAAATCTTATTTTTTGAGAGATTTTTAAAATAATATAAGGCAGCAATCTAAATAAAACCGAAAAATATGACTGTATCATAAAAATTGTGCAAATCTAAAGTTAAATCATTTTATAATAAAGTTTGGATTAACTGAGTCTGAGGTGAGTTTTCATTTACCTCATATTGAATATTTTTTAATTTTTATAATTTTAATGATAAAAAAAGTTGCAAATAAAACTAAAAATGTTTTAAATTGTAAATAAAATTAAGTATTTTATTGTAAAAATAAAAAAATCAGCATGATGCTAATGACAATTCATTTTTAAATTATATGATAAAACTCATTATATTCAAAAAGTAGATATAGCCTGATAGATTTTAAGAGCCTATATCATTACATTAATGTATTCAAAATCAATCTTTTAATGATAATTTATCAAATCTTCTATGATATTTGAGTTTTTGATTATCTGATGAACTTTTAAAAAGTCCACATTATCTCAGATAATTTGGACTATTGTATTAATAATTGCAGTGTAAATGATAATAGAAAATTGAATATTTTAATCAATTAAGATTTTATAAAATCTTGACTGACTAAAATATTCAATTATCCATTATCATTTACACTGCAATATTAAATTGCTTTATAAAAACAATATAATACAATTTTAATATTGTTAATCAAAATGAATATAAAAATAAAACATTTACATTACATTTGTACTAAACTGTAACATTTTATACTAAATTTACATAAAAAATACATATGGCATTTATAAAGTACATTTCAGAAAAATATCATTCTAATAGTGATTCTAATATTTTCTTGTCAATTAAAAAGAATTATTTAAAATTTTTTATAAAAAAAATAATGTTTTAGTTTGTAACTTAATTTTAAAATTTTAATTTTATACTTACATTTATTTATAATAAATAAGATATTCTCTTTAGTATCCTTATTGATAAAAATTTTTATAAAGTCAAATTATATAATATCACACATCTAATAGAATAGGATAAATGAAAAAATCTCTATTTTTTTCAGTTGAAGGTATTACAAATTCCAATGTTTCTAATGGAAATAAAATTCAGAAATATAGTAGCAATATTGGAAACTAGAAAATACTTGTATTGTTTTCCCACTAAGTAATTTCCCTTAGTAACTAGGAATTATATTCAAAAATTCTTGAAAATTTTTTTTTCAAAAATTCAAAAAAATTTTTTTAGAAATTTTCTTTACTCAAAATTGTAAATTTGATCAAATTTACTAATGTGGAATAAAAAGTTTTTTATTAGTTTCCTGAAATAAGAAATAAATTCTTGATTATACAAAAACTAGTTGAATTATTTTTTTTTTTTATTTAATCAAAGGAAAAATATTTATTTCTGTATTTTTATATTTTGATGTAAGCTTAATAAAGGCTATTTTAATGATGGCAAATTATCACTTTCTACAATTCTGAGAGATAAAATGAAAATAAATTTTGATGAAGTTGATCAAATGAGTATGTAACATATAATTAAGTATTTCACATTTTTCATCTTTGTTGAAGCTGAATCATTAAGCAGCAAAGAATAATAAAAGTTCATATGTTGTTAATGATTTTATTGCCGATTATTATGATCTTTATCTAACTGATCAATTGTAAATAATAATTGTAGGAATGATATATAATAAATTATAAACCATATAATTGCATTCAGTAATTTATTAAATAGATTTATGTTATTTAATGGAAGATTCAATCACATGACTGACAAAGCATTTCATATTTATATTCTTAAAATAAAATACAATTTAATTTGGATATTAAATTAAGTTATATTAGAGAAAAAACTTCAAAATGAATTTGAACCAACAAACAATAGAGTATTAATAATATATATAACTTTCATGTGATCTGATTTTACTCAACTATTAATGTCAAATTTCCATTCTCTTCTAATCAAGAATTGATAATTTCAAATAAAATTTTTCAGTACAAATTTACAATATAACTGAATATTTCCTAATTTGAAAATGATTTTTTTTGCAAAAATATCTGACTAGTTTGTTTAAATTTTAAATTTGCATTTATTTTGAGACAATAAGAATCTAATATTTTGTTTGAATATAAAATACAATTTAATTTTGTTTAAGAATAAAATTGTTTTTGTTCTTGAAATTTTTTAAGAATTTTTGTAAATGTGATATAAATTTTTAAATTCTTGATAAGAAAAAATATTATGGAAAATATAAAATCTCATATATCAAGAATAGAATAAAATGTTTTTAGAACCACAATATAATGTAAAAAACTGAATGTTTGGAAACTATTTTTAACAGAAAAATGATATAATTATATAGTAATGCATCTTCTTATTGATTCTCTTGAAAAAATGACTGCATTTCTCTCTCTCTCTCTTTTCTATTAAAGTATAGTGATATTCATAATATTGTAATATGCATGCATTTATAAATAAATAAAACTATAAACAAAATATAAGTACTTCTGATCAAATTTATTCCTATAAAATTTTCTTTATCTTTCTTATTGTCCCTAAGAAAATTTTCACTAGTGTATGCTGTATATAGGTAATAATAAATTACAGATTTTCCCCTGCTTTATGAAAGTTTTCTTAACACCATTTTCTTTTTACAAAAGATGTATATTAATACCTATCTTCACTAATGAAAAGAAATCTAGAGAGGATTTTTGCTTTTATGAAAAAAGAAATCAGCCAAATAAACATATTGTAATGCAGCAACTTATAATCCCAGAGAATTCAAATTCAATTCTGGATCCCATATCTCCAGTTTTTTAGAGGGGTCTGGTTCTAGGACCTTTCCAGTTTTTAATGTTGTTTTAGTTTTTGTGTTTTTTTGTATGATTTGGTAAGGCATTTTATTGGATCTAGGACATTCAAAAATTTTCATATATTGTCATTTGACTTCGAAATTCAGAACTATTAAGTGCCAACTGATCTTCATATTTAAGCTTAATATAATAATAAGTCATGCCAATGATTGTGATTTTATATATTAGTTAAAATATAGACTCCTTAATATCTGTGGTTTCATTATCAGATTGTGGATTAAACAAGGTTAATCCATAAGTTGGAAAATGTTTAATTATCAATATTTTATTTTACGGTAGATGTGATACTTTAAAGATTTTTAAACATTCAGATTTTTTAATTTTATTATATCTTAAGTAAACTGGCAATCAAAATTAAGAATCAAATTAAAATATTTATTTGTATATATATATATATGCAAGTTATTTATTTTTTTAATATTAAATGCATATTGTCCATAATATTTATGGATTATATAGGGAATTTGTTATCCAGAGGAATTAATTTCTCAACTACCTTGGTTAATTGGAAGACTAATATATCTCATTCTTTTCAGAGTCTTAAGCAGACATATTTGTGAACATGATGATGATGATAAATGCTTTTTGCAAATAGCAAATTGCAAAAGTTTTAAAAACTGAACAAATTTATTATCCTCAAAATAAGATACCAGTAATTCTTTACAAGAATAACAATTATCAGAGAAAATAATTATAATATTTAAAATTATTAAAATTAGATTTAAATAAATTTTTATGCATATTTAAATAAGTTTAGTTGATTATTTAAAATTTAAATAGAAATTTTTTCTTAATGGTGATATGGTTGGGAAATGCTGATCTAAATGATTCTTAATATGTTAGCAAAATACTAAAAATGGTAGAACTTTCATGGTGAATTTTGACTTAGACAAGAAAACATAAACCTTGGTTCAAAAAATTACCCACAAATATTTTTTTTCACTCTTCAAATGATAACTGATAATATTTTTTTTATGAAATAACTAAATTTAAACATTATTTGCAGTAATGTATCAAATCTTTATTCAATTTTTAAAAAGTTTTCAAATTAAAAAATATTTTTGTTTTCAATTACCAAGATGGATTTCTTGGAATAAATATTAGAACTGAATAAATCAATAGTTTTATTTAACAAGGTTGTCTTCTTGTATTCTAATGAAGCAAATTTATTACAAATTATTTCTGATTATTAAATCAGCAAATAATTTTAATAGAGATTTTATTCTTCTTTTCATCAATTAATAAGTTTTAAATTCTGATTAATTGGATTTAAAAAATGACTAATTGTCCAATTTGTTTATTAATAAAATCCTAGTGCCAATAATTGGTAATAGCAAAAGTGATAAATTTTGAAAGTAAATGAAACTATAAATATCAATGCAAGATTTATTTGCTAAAATTTTGATTTTAAAATAATGATTTGTTTGAAAAATGTTCAATTTTAGTAGTCATTAAAATTATTCTAATAATATAAACAATATATCATCACTAAAGCCTTTGGCAGTCAAACTATATGACTATTAAAGGGCTTAGCAATGATAAGAAGACTTTAAAGAATTCTGAATTATAGAAAAATGGATTATAGAATTTCATGTGTTTTAAACAACATAAGGATGTGAATAAATATTTTTTTATAAACAAGTTAGCAAGTGACAAAATGAAAAAAAAAAAGATAGCTTGGAAAGATTAGGATAAAAATAACTTATAGGAATAATTTATAAAAACAAATTATAATTCAGATTAAATGTTGACAATAATTTGATTATAAAGAGTAATATTTACAAGAGATTTGAAATTCAAATCTCATTAAAATATGACAAATAAAAAATTGACTTTAATTTTCGTTTTTGGGTATTTCAATCTGAGTCAAAAATCTTGCATTAAAAAATCCTAGATTGAATTATTTTAACAATAGAGACAGGAAAAAATATGAAAAATGCAAAAAAATTTAAAATAAAAACATTTAATATTAAGTTGAATCTCAAATAATGTACATATATCATGCAGATTGAGTATCTTTAATCCAAAATATTTGGGACTGAGAATATTTCAGATTTTGAAATATCATGATATGATGGGATTAAAGAGAAATGAAAAAAATTCATTGGTTGACTTTTTGACATTTCTAGTAATATATATATATATATATTACACAACAAAAAATAAATACAGGTAACTCTCAATTTATGCCAGGATTAGGTTCTGCCATATTAGTTCATAATTCAAAACTTCATAATTTGAAGTAAAATTTCTGGAAGTTTCCACCTACTTCTTATTGGCAGAGGGAGATACACACAGGTGTTCCCTCTTGTTCTATATACATAAGCTTCTAGAAATATATAGAAATTCATGTAAACAATGTGTAACAGTAACAAAATCTATAAAGGTACAAATATCATAATTTGGAAACTATGTAATTTGAGGCTTTGTAAATTGAGGGTTATCCGTATTCACAGGCATCTCACATTAACAATGATAATTTACTGAATCCCAATAGTGCACCACAACTAAGTGTGCATTACTGCATCAGCTTTCATGACACAAACAGTTAATCATAGTGCAATTTTACAGGACCCTCTGATTTAAAAGCAAAGTTACAGATTTCTGAATATTTCAGATTTTGGATAGGATACATTCAACCCATACTATACTACTTTCCATAAATTAAGGAAGAAAAAAAAAATCATAATATTTCAACAAATATATTATTATTTTTTCTAAAATTCAGTGAAGACATTTATTATATTACACATTTACAAAAGACTAAAAATAATGAATATACAATATTTATTACCTACAAAAATTAGAATATGCAGAACAAATAAGATCAAAAAATATCAAAAGAGTGCATGAAAATGAAATAACTAAAATGTCTCAATATGGATACTTTAAATATCACTTCTCATATTAATACAGGATTGTAGCAATTTTTTATGCTGTTTATGATATTGCTTATCAATTCAATTGGTAGCAATGACCAAAATTCTTGCAAAGCACTTTTGAATTCCTCAAGGTCTTAGGGCAGAGGTTGAGGGCAGTTACATATATCACTAGTATCCCAGATGTAATTAATAGGATTAAGATCAGAAGACCTTAATCCTATTGATTAAGACCCTATTTAGATCTGTTTACCAATTCATATGAATGATGGTTTGAACTTGAAGATATTGCTATATCAGTCTGGCTTGGTGTAGTCAAATATTATCATCCTGTAACATAAAGGAATCTTCAATTGTACTTGCATATAGGCAAACAACAGGGTCTAAAACTTCATCTATATACTTTTTGGCATTCATATTTCCTCTAGGAAGCATGAAGAGCATGTATAGGTTCTTCCTTGGAGAATCTATAGGATCTAAATGCTCCTAGTAACCAATATGACCAGGACCAGTCTCCTCTGATCTATAGAGTTTCCTCTGATTTCTCCAGATCAGAGTACAGTTGGAATCATATTGAAGAACAAATCTAAACTGATCTGCAAATAATACAAACATCCATTGGGTTTCAGTTCAATTGACATGATTTCTTTCCCATTTCAAACTTTCCCTTTTGTGCAGGGAATAAGGGGCACAAAGATTGCTGGTTATCTAATATACAGTCCTCCTTTGTGAAGCCTTCTGTGCACAGTGGAAGCATAGAAGGCTTCACAAAGGAAGTCTTTCCCTTGCTGCATCATTTGTAGCTGCAACAAGGAAGGATCACAAGTATATTGGAGTAGCACTCATTTTTCAAGCTGATAATTGAAGATATCAGTCATCATTGAACTAGTAATCCTTAATCTTCCACTACTATATCTTTGGAATATCATCTGAGAATTTTGAAACTGGTTCCACAGATGTAAACCATAATATGACTAACACTTAACCATCTGGCTATTTCTGCCTGATTTTGGCCCAACTGCTCTACATCTCAATTCATCAATTAAATCATGTCTACTAACAATATTCTAAGATTTTGCTATGGAGCATCTATAAATATCATCATACTATTAGAGGAGGGAAGGAGTTATAGATTTATGACAATAAATGATGTAGGGAAGGGAAAGAGTTGTGTAAATTTTGATATCACACTATAAAAATTGTTAGAGTTTTATATTCCTATGATTAAAAATTTCTTTTATAAAATATAAGATTTTTATACTTAATTGTTTGAAAATAAAGACTGTAATGTAACATTCAAAAACCAATAAATTTTAGCATTAATTAGCAGGTTAACATACAAAATATTTTTTTAATATTTTATATATTTAACCTGCTAATTAGTACTAGAATTTATTGCTTTTGAAAGTAATTAAGTATAAGCAGAACTAAATAAATAAATGTAATGTAATATTTTTAAAGATAAATTTGTTATAAAATTTAAAGCATATATCTAGTTCTAAGATGTTTACAGCATACCCAGTTACTTGAAAGTTTATTTGGAAATTAAAGAATACATTATATGTAACAAAGTATTGGTATAAAGTAATTCATATTTTCTCCTATTTTATATGTTTTTTTTATTTTTTATTTTTATTTTTACATAAAATCAGAGAAAAAATTTTTTAGTAGTAGCAGAGAGATCTTCAAATTTGTGACATCACAAGTCAAGGGGATCAAGCTTTGTGTGATGAAAAATAATGGAGAGGGGGCCAAAAAGTGTTTAAATAGCATAACATAGTTTATGGATAATCTCCTATCTGTATTTTCTCTTTCATATTTAAAACTCAAATTAGCAAGCAACCTTTATAGGCTAACATTTGAACCACAGAAATACTTTGCATATTTTATTTTTACTCAGCAGTGCATTCTATATTATATATATTAATCTTATGGATATCCAATTACTTTTTAAAAAATTATTGTCACTTTTCTATTT
The DNA here is from genome assembly GCA_011317285.2 of Androctonus mauritanicus. Taxonomy (NCBI): domain Eukaryota; kingdom Metazoa; phylum Arthropoda; class Arachnida; order Scorpiones; family Buthidae; genus Androctonus; species Androctonus mauritanicus. The sequence continues at coordinate 33,061 of WUQG02441749.1, forward strand.
GTTCCTTAATTTATGGAAACCAGTGTAAAAACATTAAAAAACATCTTTTACTAATTAATGTAAATAATAATCCATTGAATAAATTTCTTATTAAATTTATAATTATAAAAAAAATTAAGTACCGGTATATTATTTATTAAATTAAGTATATTAATAAATAAATCAAATTTTAATTTTTAAATGTTCTGTTAAAAAGTTTAATTTAAAAACATTCAAAATTCAAGCACTACAACAAAGAAACTAAATTTTAATATGACAAAATGTTTTCAGACATTATCAGTCTCTCCTTCGAAAACATTTTGCCATATTAAAATTTAGTTTCTTTGCTGTAGTGCTTGAATTTTGAATGTTACATAGTTAAAGCAAAGTGTTTACTAAGTTCAAATCAATAAAACATTATTTTATTTTTAATAAAAATATATTAATATTCCTCTATTTAAAAAACAGTGTGTCCCAAAAGTTACTATCTATCTCAAAAACTAATGGGAGTACAGAAAAAAAGGATTAAGATAACAAAATAGCCTTATTTCAAAGTAAGTGCCATACAAAAGTAGGGATGTTCAGTGAGCAGTCTCCACATGGTGACCATTAATATCTCTATAGAGCTCAAAGTGATCCAACATTTATTGCAATTTCATCTCTAATTCATGGATAGCCTTGTCTGTTGGACCTGCCTTATGAAAATTCCTTTCAAAAATTCTCTCTAATTTCCATATATTTCATGCTTTTGATCTTGCATAAACACTCATTCTCCCATGGTCAACACTGCATCACTTTGAGCTCTATAGAAATATTGGTGATCATTATGTAGAAACTGCTCACTGAACATCCCTACTTTTGTATGTCACTTACTTTGAAATAAAGCTATTCTGATTTCTTAATCCCATTTTTCCTGTATTCCCATAGTTTTTGAGATAGATTGCAACTTTTGGGACACCATGCAAGTCATTTTGAAAGTTATATTTTATTTTATTCTGAAAAATGACTTAAATTATATTGAAAACTGTTTCACTCAAATCTATGGTATCAAAATAGCCATTATCAAGTCTGTTAATCAAATAGCTTTTAAATTTTCTATATAGTTAATTAACTGCATAGAAAACATAAAAGATCTATCAATCCTATAAGACATGAATTTTACAGATCTGATTACTTAACTGCAAGAAAAGATTATCAGTTTCTTATTAAAATCAGCAAATCCAATTCATACATTTCAGAGCACTTCAGAGGAAAATAGAAATCCCAGAGATAGAATGTTCTCTATCCAAAGAGAATTTTTAAGACATTTCACCAGATCATCGATCATGATAACAGATAAGAATGAAAAATTCTGCTCAAGAATTGAAGAGGTGATATCTTTATTTTTTTGAATGATTTCTTTCCAGAACTGAATGATACCAATCATCATTCTTTTATTTGTCAAAGTGCAGTAGTTCAAATACTGATGATGATGATCCATTTCAACTAGAAAAGTTAGAATAGTAATTAAAGAGCTGCTTGACTCTAAAAATTCCCCAGATGATAATTACATCACAACAGACATATTTAAACTCCTCTTTAACAATTAGCTAATCTTTTTCTCAAAATCTGCATAGGTATCTGTCAAAAGATATTCTTTAACAAGATTGGAATAATATAGTTTACTGTGCAATCCAAAAACCTGACAGGAGGCTTCCAAATACTCTGAAAACTTTTACCTTATTTATCTTCCTTACTGGGAAAAACATTAGAATTTTTGTTAATAGAGGACCATGTTTTTGATAAATTATGCCCACTAAACAAAAATCGATATGGATTTATGCATTAAAAGAATACAATTGAGAAGGCAATAAACAAGTCAATATTCTAAGAACATCATTAAACAATACCAAGTCCCAAAAAAACAGCACTACAAGCAAGTAACATATAAGTTTTTATTTCGTAAAACGTTTTTTGGACTCAACATTGGTCCCTTATCAGTACACAACATTTAAGAACATGACAACTTAAGAGAAAGAACATTAGAACCTAATGCTCTTTCTCTTAAGTTGTCATGTTCTTAAATGTTACTTGCTTGTAGTGCTGTTTTTTGGAACTTGGTTATGAAAAAGCAAGTGGAGTGTACTTGAATTCATTAAACAAGAAATGTTATTTAGTGATGATATTGTTTAATAATTCTGATGAAGTTTCTATGAAGTTTCTATTAATAATTGTTTTTCATGGATTCTGAAATCCTAGCTAAGCTAAGTAGAATAGTTCTAAAAAAACATATTTAATAGAAAATTAACATAGTTATATTCATCTTTACTTTAAACTCTATCTCTTATTTATACACAAAAATATTTTCTTGTTGCAATGGCTGCATTTAAAAACCCTGCTCTTTGATATAGTTAGCACAGTTCCTTATATTTTTTGGAGTCTTAGTACTGAAAGGTTGAAAGAGCTCCAAATAGCCCAGTATCTCATATTATAGATACAAAAAAAAAACAAATTCAAACAATGTAAATTGAGACATATTTTTTTTCTGATAAATATAATATTGAAATAGAATAAGAGGTTACAGACATAACCATAATAGTTCTATTGCTTTGTTAATACAGCAACTAATAAATAAATATAAAATAAGCACTATACAGCAGTTGTAAAAACAAACATTCAAATTTTTAATACACAGATGTTTTCAGTGCAAATAGCATCATCTTCAGGCACAGAAAACATAACAAAAGTTTTTAAGTTACAAGATATTTTGTTCTAAGAACAATTAGTAGTTACTATGGTTACAGAATATCAATGATTAACAAGAGAGCAGAGCTTTAAATATATACAACAGTTGATATTAAAACATGAGAGGTTAAAAAAATGTTTAAAGTTAAATAAAATAATAAAAATAATAAAATTAAAATATTAAGACTAAAGTAAAAATAGACTATTCTTTAAGAAATAAACTACAGTTGGACGTCCATATATCGAACTTCTATATATCGAAATTCTCCGTATATTGAAGTTTTTTGTTAGTCCTGTGAAATTTCCATTGA
>WUQG02441750.1:0-13532 GCA_011317285.2 Androctonus mauritanicus
TTTGTTAACATGTAACATGTTTATTGGATGCAATCTGATAAATATAATTTTGTAATAAGGTTTGTTAATCTAGAAATAAAAATTGGTCCAAAAAGTGTTATATTTTTGCGTTCCGTTGGTTGAGACAATAGCGTATCAAGTACCAAAGCTCCTCCCCTTTTTGTAAATGCGGCCTCCATATCTCTACCAAATACAACTATGGCCCTCGGGCTCATTATAATTGGATAGCACTGTTCTAGATCAAGAATGGAAATTACTTTTGTTTGTGGATCATATTTGTATCAGGCAGTTGACGATTTATAAATAGTCTGGATCATATGAATCAGGACAGTTCATATCGGTCAGATCATTTATAAAAAAACGATGATGATTCGTAAACAAGAGTATTTATTATCCCTGATTTGGAGAGTTTAGGATATTTTTTTTTTATAAACTACTACATATCCATAGTACTGCTGCATATTATATATGGAATCTATATGTAGGAGCGCGCCAAGAGAGAAGCAAACTTGTCATTTAGATGTGGTGTACTTTTACCGAGTCTTGGGATAGCGACGAATACGAAGATAAGGAAAGCAAAAATATTCAAAGGAAAAATATGGAGTTGGATTATACTCTTTTGTTCTACGGCATACATTTACTATTACAAATTACATATATAAAATTTATAATCATTGGTTACAGCTGAATTTATTAATTAATATTTTTACAATAATTTTTAATAATGTAAAAAGTAAAATGATTGTGCTTACAAAATAACTAAATATTACAAGTACTGTATAAATAAATTCATTTCTGAAAAAATCGTTTACTTTTCGTGTTGATAATGCAAAAATTGTTTAGATGAATTAAAATTTAATCACTTTAATTTATCTAAACAAATTAGTAAGCCGAATTTTATTTAAAGAGTTAAAAGCAACATATTGATATATTTAATTGTATTACTATATTTAATCTAAGTATTTATTTCATTCCTGTTTATTAATTGCATCGGTATTCATTAATTAAAATTTTCATTTATATAATCCTTACAAAGATCTTCCTAATTTATAAAAAAAAAGTAATAAATGGGACTAAAGGAACATTTGTGATTTTGAAGAATCTCTTCCAAATCACGGATAAATCCATCAGCAGCGATACATAAAATGAATTTTCAAGTAGCATTTATTAAAAATATTTTGAATTGTTGGTATTCATTACATAATCATTCAATATAATGCTTAACTAAATAAATAAAATACAGAAAAATATGCAGTATATTTTATTTATGAATATGTTTATTGTAAGACGTTAATAAACATTCTAGAACATCGTAATAACACAATTTTCCTAAAAATCCTAAATACAGTAGTCTTTTCTAAGATCTTTCCTATAAAATATATTTTGACTATAAAAGCAATAGTGTATTAATTTTTATATGAAATAACTGGATGTCATCGCGGGCCAAATATAGAAACGTCTCAGTGGGTCGTCTACGTCTGTTCTAGATCGATCAGAGCTTCTCATTCTTGTTATAATTGTAATAAAATAAAACCTTTCACAAAGGTTTTATTTTATTACAATTATAACAATAACAATAATTATAACAAAAGGTTTTATTGTTATAGTTACAATTACAACAATAAAATTTAGCATAATCTTGATTTCTAAGCTTTCGTCGTCTTATATCCAATCCTTTCATTTACTGTTCAATTTATCTGTAATATTCTCTAAATTCTTGAGATGATAATACAGAAAAGTTGACATCACAGAAATCATTACCTCCGTAAGAATACAACTTTTAATAGCTAATAGTTTTCTATCGTTTTAATACAATACACTCAAATGATAACATTTGAGTGTATTGTATTAAAACGATTAGATTAAATCTTTAGTTTGATCTTTAAAATACAAAGTATATTAATTATTATTATTTGCATATTAAAAATGATAAAGAATATCTTTATCATTTTTAATATGCAAATTATTTTCGTTATGAATTACTTTTATGCATTAATTACATTAAAATAATTTATAACTGCTGTATTTATGTTTTCTTGAATTCATCCTTTATCACAATTATGGAATATCAATCACAATCTAAAAGAAATATACTGTATATTCGTACGCGTTTTATAGAATCTGCATATTTTATTTGTCTTATTTTGATTTGGTTTGGTTAAGTTACTGGTTATTTGAGGTTTTCACGCCTTTGAAATTTACGAGAAATATGAAATGACAGGTCAATTAGAAGCCCACTTCAAGCTGATCAGATTTATGATAAGGTTAGTGGTGCGTTAAAAAATAGGATCAACATGGTTTATTTGAATCTAGGTATATATATAATCTAATGAAGTAAGGGTATTAGAATCATATGGAGAAGCCACTTAGAACTTTATACTATCTTTATACATGAAATCGATTATTTTCTCTGAAAATTATTTAGTTTTAGTCGCTTCTAATTAAAATGAATTTTCGATGACGTAACTTGATTTGATCACGAAGCTTTAGTAATGACCTTAGTAATATCACACGATATTTTATGGCTCTTTAAGAATAATCAAATATTGTACCTATTAAAAATGTATTTTACTTTCAGTTTCAATTTCCGAAAATAAATACTCTTTTAATATAGTAATAATGTATAGAGGGAGGGGGAAAAATAGAAAATTTGTTACTTTCTAAAATCAATGTTTTATCAATACTCTATGTTTAACTCTATTTTTGCGAGTAGTTATTGTTATAACTACTCTCAAAAATAAAGAATTAAAAAATAAATATTTATTTAAAGTAAAATTCCTTAAGATTATAAATAATAGTTTACTTTTTTAATCTTAAGGAAAATCATCAGTTTTGTTATTTATAGCAATATTTTCCCCTTTGATAGTCTGCAGACCCCCGGAGGTCCATGAAATCAATTTAGCGGTCCGTGACTTACCTTAAAAAAGATTGTCCATAGCTCTTAGTTAATTGATCAGAATTCTATGAATCAGAGGTTCCCAATCAGGGAACTTCTGATTTATAGAGTTCAAAATTCTGAAGAATAAATTTTGATATTTAAAATAAATAATAATTAAATTAAAATCGCTGAATAACTAACCCGACGATTATTCATTTGATAATTTTTTGTAAATTTCGTCAAGATTAGTTATTATGACATTAATATTACACAATTTCTATCAGTTTTAACACATTTGATACTTTAATTAATTTAGTAGATCTTAATAATATATAGGAATTTCATTCAAATCAAATATTTATACTAAATATTCCTTGAAAATGTTAGCATCTTTTTCTTATTTTATTGAATACCCATATCAATCATTTTCAATACGTCAAATTTCTAATGGATCATAACGTAGATAAATATTATCTCATTTGAATGAAATTCATCTGCTAACATTCGAACAAATGCAACGGACAGACAATCTAATTTATATACAGCACTGTACACTTTCATTCCTTTTTGGAATGGAAAAAAACAGGAAGACAGAATCAATATAAGCAATAAAGTATACTTTTTTCCGGGAAATAAAATCATATATTGAATTTAGAAAGTAAAACCAAAACTATAAAAGAAGTTTATTAGTTTTAAAATCACTAAAAACAGCACTCATTTATAACCATAAAGATAGATTAATGGCATTAAAACTGCTTCTGGTATGCCAGAAATGGGAAAATTTTATCATAGGAAAAAAAATTGATAGTCTGGATATAAATTCTAACGTAAGAGTGTATGTGCATTATTCGATGCATATAAATTAAGAAATGTTATAATTAATAGAATTTTAATTTTCACCGTGCATTTTAAATTGAAAAAGTTACATGTCAAATTGCAAAAACTATAAACGAACGCTTAATATTAAGAATATTTTATTCAAAACACATACGCATAGACTACTATAACATTACAGTCTCAAATTAACAATACACTGCAGTACTTGATACGATATTGAAATCAAAACATTTTATTTCTGAGTAAGAAAACCGAGATTATCTTTTCATTTATATTCTAACTTATATTTATTGTAGATATCAATTATAGTATTTTATCATATTACTGTATTTATTTAATTACCACAATTTATTTCTCTCTGTGTTTTTTTATAATACTTAATTTTCAATGCCATTACTTTATTTAAATTGATTTAGAGAATTTTTTTTATTTTTTTAATAAATGGTCTTATTTTAGAACAGTATTTTATTACTGATTAATTTAGTTTTAAATTCTAACAATTTCATGCTGTTCTGCAAAATCGATGTCTAGAATATCCACTTTTCAATAAAGCTAAACATGCTTCAAATATATTTTGAAAATCTGATGTGTCCAAAAAAGTTTTGGAATTAATAATGCAATATAAAAAGTTGAATTAAATATATTTATTGATACATAAATAATGCTAACTGTATTACTGCTATACAGTAGAGTCTATATTACATTTTCTGGAGCTATCCTTCAAACGTAAAGGATATAAATATTAGTCAAAAATATATGCCAGTCAATTTTTCTAAATTGCGAATATCAGAAACTTTTACTAATAATATACTGTGATAACTATCATCTTGAAAGATTAAAAGAATTTTATATTGAATTATTCATGTAAAAATTTTATCAAATTTTTTTGAGAATAAACAACAGATTATTCTTAAGGCTATTCAGTCTGGAATTCTATTTTCTTTAATAGCCTTATTTTGTTTAAGAGCCACCATCACTATTTTATTTGTTGATAAGAACCTGTTTTAATGAACTTGTAGTGAAATCAAATATTATTATTTTAGTAAATGATTGATTAAACTTGGCCTACAGAATCTAAAAATATCATTCTTTTTATTCAAAGATACTCTCTCTCTCTTCAAACATATTTTGACATGATCTGAAAAATATTTCTGCTAATGTATGTGTAAAGTAATTATATTATTTTCCTTTTTAAATTAGAATAAATATAATTTGAATTGTAAATTTGATATTTTATAAAAGAATGTGAAAGTTTGCAATAAACTAATTGATATTCCTAACTCGCATTCTTTATAAAATTTTTAATTAATTTTAAAATATGATTCTGTTATTCATTTTATAATCTATTTGTAATCTATACAATTTTCCGGAAAATTAAAAAAAAAATAATATGCATAATCAGCTAAACTTATAATAGTATAAATTAAAGAATTTAAGATTATTATTTGCGATTCTATTATTTTTTTCTACTAAATTAAATTAACAAATGCATTTATTTGTTAAAGTGGCAGTACTCTGTACAACACTTATTAGCTATTTTTACCGCAATTTGAAGTCAACTAATGCTACTTACCAGTCAGACAGAAGATTTCGTCACATTTGGATTAGCAGTTTATCAATAGCTGCACTGTTCAACGAGACAGCATCATTAAAACCCTCATTAATGAATTTAAATGTAATTAGATAAAATATGCCAATTATAATTATTGGGTATCTTTTTACTATTGAAATGGCTTAAATTAGTGATTTATTCATATATATTTTTTCCTTTCTCTTTATATTAATTGATTTAACATGAGCCAATTTTGGAATCAACTAATTAAGAAAATTTTGCTAGTATAATCTATGGCTGCTTTTGTGCTGTTATGTGCTTTATGCTTCTCAGAAAGTCCAAATTCGATATTAAATTGGAACTAACTCCATGAATACAGACGGTTATTTTTCTATGAATATAGACAATTATTTCTTCTATGAATATAAACGGGTATTTTTTACTTGGAAAATCGCTTAAAATTGGGAAATTTGTGTGTTAAAAAGTGTTCTGTGATTCTCATTTTTCTGACTGTATAAATAAATATAAAATTTATAATACAAAATAAAAAATTTTTCAACAAAGTTTTACAGATTATATTATTATAGCATTTTTCTGTAAAAATCCTTTGAACTGACAAGTGAGTATAATATCTTTCACGTAAGAATACTATATAAGAAATACAGATACAGTATAAAGAATTTTAAAAACTTCGAACCAACTATTTTATTTTTTGTTTTGTTTTTATAATTTGCAGTCTTCCCAAATGAACGATCATTTAAAGTTTTTATGTTTACAATGTTCTGTTCTTGAAATATTTTGCAGATGACCTGACAGATACAAATAGGCCGAAAAATGTAACATGTAACATTGTGCTAAAATACCGTACGTATTCAAAATTTATTCAGCGATATTGCATTTAATGTTTTATAGTACAATATATATACATCAATATGATCGTCAGAAGTTTTGTTTAGTTTTATTGTTAGGTTTCTCCTTTTTTTATCACACAATATTTATTAATTTTTAAATATAATATATACAGTTTTATTTTAAAACATTCTGAGATACTTCCCATAATCAGATGATACTAAATGCAGTATCTAAATTAAATTGTTCACAGTATAAACAGATAAAAAGAATAAGTAAACAGATTAGTAAATATCGATTAACTGATCATATAACTTCATATTTTTTATTTTGATTAATTTCAATAAAACTTGTTCTGTAATTGGTTCTGTAATATAAATTTTGTTCCAATTTAATGAAGTATATGTATGTACATTTCATTAAATTGGACGTATATATCTTACATAATGAATATAGACTTTACAGAACGCGCGTGCGTGCGTGTGCATGCGTGTGTATATATATATATACATATACACACACACACGCACGGTACACGTAATATATATATATTTTATGTCTATAAATATATTGTATATATATATATAAATGTTTTGATTATATAGTGCAGAAGGCTATAACCAAAAGTTTCTGCTTCATAATAATAAAATAAGCCAAGAATTTTCATCGCAAATATGAAATTTCAAGTTTTCAGTTTTCCAAATTTCCGATACTAACGACAAAATTTTTTTCCTCAAGACGATTATATGCACGTTATTAAAGATTTTTTGCATGCCTTACTTCAAGGAACGGGGGAAAACTAATCACGTCATCGCTAATTGACTTACGTGAAATTCATATTAACCGTTTATCATAAAATATCAAATTTTTAGTATGATTATGCACAAGCATAATTAACCGTGACATGGTTATAATTTTTTCATTTTGCAAAGTATAGCAAGAAAAATTCATTATTACAGTATTCCAAAATAATTATTTTAGTTCAGATTTATAAAATTTGAGAGATACATTATACTGTATATGACTAGATTTTCCTAGATGGCTAGCCAAGTTTCTTATTAAAAATTTATAAATCAATACAGCTAATTAAAATTTCGTCAAAACTCTATTTTTAGATAGAGATATAATTTGATAAATTATTATACATATCCAAATATTATACTCGTTATAATATAACAAATATTTTAAATCAGGATTATCAAACTCGGTTCTTATGGAGGGTAATAAAGGACAACATAATATCGAAAGGGACGCATTATTGGGCAAAGCAATGTTAAGAGGATCACATCTAAACATTCGAATCGGTTGTATTTCCAATGATTTAACTTTACAACCAATAGCTCTGTTTAATGGGGAAATAAAATTTTTTAAAAAATTACGTACATTTATTTATTTTTTTATTTATTTAAATAAATAAAATAAATTCGATAAGTAAATTGATAAAATTAATTTATTATTAAAATTAATGACGTTTTCTTGTATTATCCTATTTACAAATTATCATAGTAATTAAATTATATAAAATATACGATTGTTAAAAAATGTTTATGTCAGTTAACGGACCGCACTAAAGAGTATTAGGGGTTGCATGTTTGACATGCCTGTTTAAATTATCAATTTTTTTCCCTAATTGTAAATTACCTAAATTGAGATAAACATACATAATTATTAAATCAACCACATTAATTTATTAAAGTACTGTTAGCTATCTTAATCTGTATAATAAATTTATATTAAAAATATCGAGCTTGGTAACGAAGTAAATGCAGCCAGCACCAGTACCTCGGTTATCTTGACTTCCAAGAATTGAAGTATTTGAGTATAGATAGGGAAAGTCAGATGAATCTGATTAATTTTTATTAACTAACATTTATTGTATTATTAAGAATACATTAATTTTAATTAATTCATCTCTTTATCTTTAATTCCATTACAGTAGCTTCCCAGTAGATTCACAACATTATATATTTGATATGTATACTGTACATTAATACTATATTTATTCAATTCTTCAATTTATATTCCTATGCAATGTATGTATATTTTTAAATTCAACTCAATATTTCTATCTTTAAACGAAATTTTTTATTGATAGTTTGTGCATTTCTTCATTAAGTGTTTTTAGTATTTTCTATAATATAGAATTACCAAAAAATTTTGTTAATTTTTTAAAAACCATTTCGATTCTATACTCCATACTCTTTTATAAAAAATAAAGAATATTATGAAAGTGTTTTTAAGCATTTTTTAAATATTAGTCTTAAAAATATTTTCAGTATTAACACTCAATAAAAATCTTATTAATCGAACCAAAAAGGTTTATTATTATAAAGTACTTTCGTGTATTAACTCATCATTCGGTTACTGATGATGGTTAATACCGAAAGGACTTTATAATAATAAATCTTTATGGTTCGATTAATATACTTGTTATTGTGTGTTAATTTGATTTTCCGAACCGGGACTTTGTTTATTATAAATTTTCAGTAACATAATCATTTAATAATTGTTTCATTAATGAAACAATTATAAATCAAGATACTAACAATTATTAATGATACAGTATTAACAAAATTAATTGCATCTGAAAAAATTTATTTTTGTATAAAAGAAATTTTTATTATATTTTGTCAACAGGTTTCACATTAGTTGTGTAATCAATTAACGTTACTACGTAGGTCTAACAAATATTCTCCTTAAATATTATCATTCTATGGGTATTAGTTATATTGCGAATGTTTCTTTATATTGTTTATTTTTATAATTAAGTTATAAATACAATATTTTTTCTTATGTGATTCAAATATTTTGTAATAGTATATAGTTATTACTAAAAAAAATTATGATTGATATACAAGTAATTATTGAGAGAACAAGTTATCAAAACCCGTTATAGAAAGGGATTTCTCTCTGAAATTTGAAACAGTCACACCCATTTATAAAGCAGAACTTTATTGTTTCATATTACATTATGCAGGCTCTAATTGTGCCAGAACAGCTAAAAAAAATTTATTAAAATGGAACTCACGGGTTAAAAATATTCTTTTATATAATTAAACAAATTATATTAGGATCGATTAAATGGAACATTTTTCAGTAAAAATTCAAACTTTCTCGACAATTTTATTCAAAATAAATTTAAAAATTATATAAAAAATTAAATTATTCGTAAAATATTATAAATTAGATATCAATCGACTTTACAGGAAATAATAAATTGAATTCTATTTAAAATATTTCAAAAATATTTAATTTTCAAATGAAACGATTATATTCGACTATATGTGATATTTATCCTAGAGACTTAGAAGAAATATATTATTTGAAAATTAATTTCTGTAATTTTAAAAAGTTTTCCAACATATTGATAAATTTTGATTGTATATAAACACAACCAAAATTTTTTAAACACTTCATCTATCCTATATTCTGCATTTATTATATGCTTTTGTTCTTTATTCGGAATTAATTCATATAAAAAATACGGCGTCAGAAACAATTTAAAGTTTTATCTTGTTATTAACTGCGTTATTATTAACCATCCTTTAAGTTAAAATTGATAAATATTTTTATAGATGCTAAAAAAATTACAGTACTATATATAATTTTATAGATTGTAAGTAGAATAATCGATATGCAACAAAATATATGACAAGAGAAATTTATTAGAAGAATAATTTTTTGATTTATCAAAAAAGGAAAACTAATCTTATTTAACAATATGTTTTCCTTTTAAATGATGAAAAATTAAATAGTAATTAGTGAAGTAATATTAATGCAAAAATTTTAAATTATTATTTTAGCTAAGCATCAAAATTTTCTTAATCCAAAATATCAAAATTAAAAAAAAAATCTTACGTTTTACGTTATCGATAAATTTATAATGGTCATTCAATAGTGAATAATTATGGGCATTAAGAGTAAAAAGACTGCATTCATAAGATATTTAATATTTTGTATTAGTGGCAAACTAATACTTTGGAAATTAATGCAGTACTTAGGTTTCATTATGAATCACGCTTTTTTTCAGTTTTGTTCAGGAACTTTGATTCAGAAAAGGCGAAAAAATGTAATTTCCTTTTTAATTAATCTATAGGGCGTATATTTAATAATAAAAACACGAAATGGAAAAAGTATGATGCTTTTTATAATATCGTAGACATAGCTACATATTTTAATATAGTTTAACCTATTTTAAGCATTTTTTTTTCAAAATTACTTATTTTTCTTATTTGATACGAATAGAATTCTTAAATAATTCGCAAAACAGCTATTATATTTTAGAATATAAAATATTCTTAATACAGTAATGTACTGACTTAAAATGCAATTAAGAGAGCAAAATCATATAGTTGGCAATTCAATATATAAAAAAATATTTGAACCAACCAAATTTAAATAATAGGATTAAATATTGTTGCATTTTTTTTAAACGTTACTTAATTAAAATATTGCATTTGAAGCAATAAACCTATTTTGCCATCCAAACTAGTTATTTTTAAACCGCCAGTTCTTATATGCATTGATTGAATTATGAATATAAGAAAAAAAATACCGAAAATAACTATTCAAAAATAGCAGAGGGAAGTTTTACTGGCGCGCTGTAGTCCACTTCCCGGAAATCTGAGACCCTGGGAACCTGTTCCGGAAATACCCGACGCCGAGTAATTCCCGGAACCGGTCGCTTGGCAACCGTCTATCCAATGACACTAGTCATAGAGAAGCAAACCTGCACTATCTTAGCTGTTTATTCCACCGTGGACTATGTCTTCGTGCGAACATATTAACGACCTTCGTACTCGCTTTTGGGAAGATCACGAGGTCAAGACGCTTTTAGATTTGTGGAGCAACAGTAAAGTTCAGCAAGAATTAGACGGTACAAAGCGTAATAGTCGCGTGTTTGCTTGGCTATCAGATGAACTATGTCGCCACGGAATTCTCAGAACTGCCAGTCAGGTTCGCGACAAACTTAAGTGTTTGAAACGAGAATATCGTATCAGCAGTGACAGAATGAAGCAATGTGGGGTTCACGATCGTTTTAAATGTAAGTACTTTGACGAACTGGATGACATCATGTCTGGAAGAAAAACCAGCACTTCTATACTTCCAGAAATTAGTATAAGTGAAAGTATCAAACCTAACGGAATTAAGAAAGAAGTTATCTCTGAGGAAGAGATAAATATAGAAGAATCGTGTGAAAAAAACGAAGAAAATGAAACGATCCCGACCGCTATAGAAGAAAAGCAACAAGATCAACAGACACCTATGGAGACAGTGAATAAATTCCCAAAAATGAAACGTAGCAATTTTCATCTAGAAAAAACTTTGAATAAATTTATAACTTATCAGAGACATCTTGATGAACGTTTCGTAAAACTGGAAGAAAAGAGATTGTTGCAAGAGCGAGAATTAGTGGAAATGAGACTACGCAGTGATAAGGAAGCATGCGAGAGGCACCATCAGATGGAATTAGAACTGAGAGAGAGACAGTGGAATCATGAACGTCAACTGGTGTCATTATTAGTGGATGCTGTTACTAAGAGAGTGGCTCCGGCTGGTGGAGACCGAACTAATGAAAATTCCACTCAGACGGAAGAAGCAACATTAGAATCGTGATATGATTTATTTTTAAAAAATACTGTAAAATATTTCTAAATTAGAAGTATTTAGTTTGCTTATACTATATTTTGTATTTTTATAACCACTTTCATATGCTTTTTTGCTATGCTACTTTTTACATTAACATTACATATAAAATTTAATTTATATAAAATTTTTTATGTTATCATTCAATTTATAATATGCATTCCTGAAATTATCATATGTTAAGAGTTTATAAAAAAAATATATTATGGAATGCGAAGATGATTATTGTATAATGAATAATTAAAAAGCTATAAAAATATTAAATTTTACAGAGTACGTTATTCACTAAAACACGAACAATTTTTCTAAATAAATAAATTTTAAATTCGAAGTTTAATGTTAAAATAATAAATTTTAAAAGTATTATTTAATTTTTCCTCGATCTCAATTTAAACATATTTTGTATAATTAGAATGTGATCTTAATCATCTTCCATTAAATTAGAATGAATTACAATATTCTTGTTTTGTATTTTATAAGGAAAATGATTTAATCAATTCTATTAACTTATATAAAAGCATTTTTTGAAAGGAAAAACTTAAAAATTAAATTATATACTGTATTGAAGTCTGTATCGAATTATGATAAAAATCGTAGTTAATCTCCGAAATGCTGCAAATATACCGACACTTCCAAATATCAAAATTAATTTTTACAGATTTTATACACAATTATTTCAAATAAAAATTACAATATTTATATAAAAGATATTAATATAACTTCTATACTTTTTATTTTTTGATCTTTTTAATTTCAGAAGATAATATATTGTTGCAAGAACGAGATAATTTAAATTTGTCTATCTGCCAATACGACGAATTTTTTCTTGCGATATTTCAACACTTAATGGTTTTTCCGGCCCTTTTTTCATTCCCAGGATTCGAGATTTAAAAATAAGTAAATTTCCCGGGATCAATGGATTTTTTTTTTTTTATTTTTTAACTACGGGTCCTGTAGTTGTTTATATTTTTATTTAACTTTTATTTTGATAGTGCATTAATAAAAAAGATGAACAAGATTGTGCACATTAACGTTCAAATTATATTATTAATATACTGTTACGTTTGCACTGAAAAAACGAAAATATTCCAATTCAACAAAATGTTTATTACTTAAGAAGCAATACAATGGGCAATAATATATTTTTTTTTAAATTTATCGATTTTAGTCGATTTTTCTATTAAAATAATAACAATATGGAAGAAATAATCAAATTTTGAGTACTGAATTTTATAAAACTTCGTCGATAGATATTTTAATAAATTTTTTATTCAAAATCTATCGATGAAGTTTTGTACGGACGTTTCCAGGCTAATAATTAATGTATGTATGTTTGGATCCAAATCTTGTCAAAAATTTAATAGCATGAAATTTTCAGAATACGTTTAAAACATGGGAAGAGATTTTGTATATATCAATTTTACCAATTTCGCATATTTCAAAAATTTTAAAATTATATTATTTTGGAATATATCAATTTTTAATGAATTTTTTCGACTCCTGTAATTTTAACTAACAGTAAGATCGATTTGATGAAAATATGAAACTAATTAACGGTTCTAAATTCTAATGTAATTTTCTGGTGATATTTGATGACAAAATACAGATAATATAAATTTCAAAATTTTCATATTAATTAAATAATGCTCATTAGCGCATGGAAGTTAGAAATCAATATGTGGCAGTTCTAGGGTTAATGACAGGTGTTCAATCATTTTTTCCGAAAATTGATTTTGAGCATTTATTAGGAAAGTTTCAATTTATTATTTA
>WUQG02441761.1:0-13532 GCA_011317285.2 Androctonus mauritanicus
AATTAAACTTTTCTTCTTCTTTAAATTTTTACACTGCCCGATATTTTTAAAGAGATACTACATCTTAACAGAAACGTTTAATTAAATATTAGGCTATACATTTTAATTTAAAAAACGTTTTAGAGAGAAAAATGAAAAGAAAACTGAAAAATGCGAATAGGGATTGATTGCAACCGAAGTGGAATCATTTTTCTAAGAAAAAATCCAAGTTCAGGTGAGAATATCTTCACCTGTTTCTATCCGTACCCGCCCGTAATATAAATTCTATCATCAAATAGGTTAAAAAACGAGAAAATTCGCCTTATTTTTGCTATTATTTTTATTTCTCCCCTAGAAAAGGTTAATAGATAAAAAAAAAAGAAAAAAAAAGCGTGGAGATTTAAATATGGCGACTTGTGTTTATTTCCGAACGTTACCTTGGCAACCGATACGTCACAATTAGCTACGGCAAAACACGAAAATTTAGAGAATCGTCCTTGTACGCCGATACACTGCAACTGTTAGTGTTCTACGTCATAGAGTGAAGTGTTGGCTTTACAGTTGTCACTTCACAGATGTATTTGACGCCGTCGTAAAGTGGAAGATCGTAAAAATTGAGTGGATCGGTTTTATGCTCGCTCGTTCTAGTGCTAGGAATCACAATTTAGTCAATAACTAGTTTATTTACTCTTCTTTTTTACGCTACTTATCAATTCGATATTAACGCGTTGTATCGATCACCTTGGCCATCTTTTGTCATAATTCCTTTATATAAGCGCTCGGACGTAACTGCGCTAGTATTTTTCTACGCGTTTTCTGAAAGATAATTTACCGATACTACGTTTTTGCCTTCACTATAAAATATTCATTAATGAAAATTAAGCGAAAGATGATTCGTTTATTAATGTAGACGACTACCGAGTAGCACTAAAACACGCTAGTACTTACTACTACAGTAAATGCTATATTATATAATACACTTTAATGCTACTCGACTCTCTTCTACATGAATAAATAGATCATTCTTCACCAAGTTTATATTAACGAATATTTTACATCAAAATGGTAACATTAATAAGTATAATAAAAATGGAGACAAGAGTCGATAATCTATAACGCAAAATATGAAACGTATCAAAGATTTCATTCTGTAGATCTAGTACATGTTTTGAATTAATAAATATATTTGCATAAATACGAGAGAAAAAATGAGAAGAAAAATTGAAAATGTGAGATATGTATAACTTTGTTATCGTTTATTTTGTTTGGCGCGTTAAATCAGTAAGTGTCATTTATGTCATGCAGTGAGATTTATGTCTTTCCTCTCTACTTATAAGCAAAAATAGTCGAAAATCTGGAAGGCGAATCAATAATAAGACGATGCTACTAAAGGAATTATATACTTTTTTTTTTCTTTAGTTTTAAAATAGGATTTTGCGCTTTTGAATTAATTAACCTAAACGGGTTGGAAAGAAAGATGTGTATCCGTGTTTAACTCGGTACAAACTCGATCCTCAGGGAGGATAAATACGTAAATTCTCAATTTCTTCTCAGTCGTCGGTAAAAAAAGACAAGAATCGAGTCATTATTTCAGGAATATAATACCAACAGCTTGAACATCAGCGGCCAAGTCATGACTGCGGGTCTTTTGTTCGACGTAAAACAAAATGACAGCTTTGGGATCTCAAAGCATTAGAAGAGGGTCTCTCTCGAGGTGCTAGTATCCCATCCTCCGAGACCAAAAATCAATCATTCTTACCGTAATTCTCATGCTGTCAGTGTAAAGAATCGCGCATTTTTTTTCAACACCTTCGTGTTATATCTGATGAAATTCCTCTGGAAGATTTTTATTTTGATCAAGAAAGATTTACAAAAAAAAAGAGCAAAAGAGAGACACCGAAGAAAGAATCGCTAGCATAAAAGACAGGAGGATTTGCTAATGGGAAAAAATATTAGCATGGGCATTTTACCTAAACTGGGATAAAGTGGATGTGTTGATAGATTTGCATCAAGTTTTCGAGCAGATGTTCGGGTTTTTATTGTAAGAAAGTAAAGAGTTTTGTAAACCTATTGTTTTCCATTTTCGGGTAAGTGAAAAAGCGAAGGACGGAATATTTTTTTTTTTTTATTATTATTATTTCTTTCGTCCACAGTAACGAATAAAGGATAAATTATTCGAGGTAAAGACACAACATGCACTGATGTAGAAAGATAATAGAATTTATTGTAGAAAAAAAGACATTTAACGATGGGAATGCATCGTGACATACGCATCTCGGGGGGTCAGAAAGCTGACAGATGCAGTAATTTTCGGATATAATCTAGAACTATTAAGCGTATCAGAAACACACGAGTTAGTCATCTAACACACCTTTTAGTACTATTAAAGTAGGTTATTTCCCACTCAGGGTTCATCATCTAACTTTTGTTTGCGGAACCTTCATTAAATAGGGTGTGCGTGTTGGGGAACAGTTGCACAGAACAGCTTCCTATTCCCACACCGTTGGGATATTTAAAACTGAGAAAACTTTAACGAACAAAAGCATCAAATAAACCTTAGTTGTTTAACTATCGACAAGGAAATCATTTGAGCATCGATTCTTCATTACACGTCAGTTTAGATTGAACAGAACAAAAGTATAACTTAGTGATGTTAGTCGCGTGTTCGGAGTGCAGTAGCACGTAAAACTGTTCGTGCTTTTCCTAAGGTTGGCGCAGTGACCGGAGAAAATTTGCATCATAAGAACATATGAATAACACACCTCCACCTGTTTCGTGGCAGCTTCTTTAAAATTCTACAGCGTGGCAGAAAATGTATTAATTTTTCAACATAGTTGGGGTGTGGTTGCCCGTTTGGGTAATTTACGGTTAGGGTGCTGCTTCCTTCACCTTCTCTCTCCCGTAAGTCTCATCACTCTTACTTCCAAATCTCCCAGGTTTTAAAACTTATCAACGCTTCAGAAAACCACAGAAAGGAACTTCTTCACTTATATGATAATAACTAATTTGCTTTAATTATCGAAACCTAACATCTTTAATTATACTAGTCATCCGCTAAATGACGACTCGGTAAACAGCAGCCATGCAGAAGCACTCAGGAGATTAAAAATTGAAGTCTTCGTTCTGTTTACCAAATATATTGCGCGATAAATGGCCACTTAATGTCTGCGCAATAATTTGCTCCAGTTGCCGATCTCATGAATTTGTTAAGAAAAGTCGAGTTCTGCTATCTAATTTGTTTCCGATTTTTCTGCTTAAATATCTCGATTTCGCGTGTAGTCTGTACAATGCATACCCATAGCACACTTTGGATCAGAAAGAAGTAAAAATGGCAAAATAAGGATAACATAAGTGAAGAGGAATGACAAGAACCATTCTTGCAGTTCTGCAGGTAATCAATTAGCAGAATGGCTGATAAAGCGCGTAATCCTGCGATTACACAGAAAGGAGAGAGAAGAAGGTTCGCATCATTACAGCTGTCTTGTTGTCCTAAGGGGATAGTATGTCAAGCAGAGAAAGCCATTTTGCCATCTGGGTTCCATCCGGAACACGGCCTTTTGTACTTCCTTACTTGGTAATGGTTGCAGTTTGAACATCTACTATAATCTTGCGCAAGATTTATAACAATTAAGAATTGTATGTGTTTATGATATACTTACCGGATGCATTATAAATAGTAAAATAAATGATTTATATGAACGTCATACATTAGCAAACATCCGAGTTTCGCCGTGTCATTCCTTAATGAATATAAATTCCCTCCAATACAAACTGAACTTATCCAGATGTACCTAATCTTCTGAATGTAAACAAAATGATATATTCAGTCTCTGAATGCTATCTTAGATTTGGGAATGTTTTCCTTACACTTATTTTGAAGAAAATTGTTAATTTATCGCGAAAAAATTACTTTAATTTATTTATTTGACCTAAATTATATGGAGGTAGCCATAAATCAGGGAAGCGAGCAATCTCTATTAAAAAAGTATCACCGTATAGTGATTCATAGAAGCTAAGGCGTGACTTTAACTAACCAATAGTTTTTGATGGATAACGGTGAGGTGACACCACCCTTCTCTTTGTCAGATTGAACGATTGATGTCATATGACTGTCAATAGCTTCAATATTTGTCGTATGATTAATGCAATCAATAACACCGACAGATGGTCAATGGACTAAACTCTCTCTCTCTCCTTAGACAGTATTGTTGATCTCTGATTTAAATCCATATATGTCTATTCAAGAAAATATGGAGAAAATAACTGTTCCTTAGACTTACCATAAATCCTCAATTCTTTCTCATCTCGCACAGTCTGGAACGAAGGAGCCTCTGCTGATACCTCGCATCTATACGTCCCTTCGGTATTAAGGTCGGTTCTATATAGATGAACATGTCCTGTGTCGGATTTCCCCAACTGCAAATAACGATTTTTCTTGTTTTACTTTCAGAAACATAATATATTTTCGACATATAAATGAAAAGCACGTAATAAAATGCTAGTCCGCACCATTTTTTACTTAAAACCACATAAAAAATTTACATTAACGAAGATTAAATTCTCTAAACACGTTGCTCATCCCAAACTCTACTCCACATTCGTGTTTAGTTACTATACCGTCTAATGAAATCTTGCCATTGAAATCTTCAAAAAAATGAGAGATCAAACTATAAATCATTCATGAAACAATTCCGAGAAGTAATCTCGATGTTTTTAATCTCCTTAACTGAAAAAAAAACTTACCTTTACAGCTTTGGTTCTGCTTAAAGCCTCGATAATTCAGTTGCACTTTTGAGTACTAGATAGCTTCGCAATGTTTTTTTTAATATATAAATTAATAAAAAACTTCCGAGTTTATAAACAGAGTTGAATTTCATCTTTTATTTTACAGTTCGCATTCGAACGAACTTACGAAATTGTTATTTATCTTTTAACAATAAAGCAGTTACTTTGAAGATTAAAAATTTGGACGATTATCCGCATCAATGATTATTTTCTTCAGTTCTTCCTTAATACGAAGAGAAGAGCTTTTTTGTTAAGAAAAATGGAGAAATTAAACAATTGCGCAAGTAATAATTAATATTTTTAATTAAATTATTCCTGATTTTATCGTCGTTAAGATAATTCTAATTTATCACCAATTTAAAGCTTGAAGAGAATGGAGCAATACAGAATACAAAAGGCTATCAATGTATACTGTATATATATATACTACAAAATTGTACCTATAGTCGTTTTTTTCGTAGAAAAATCGATATAATGGACGGAGATATTGCTATAAATGCGTTTTGTTTGCCCATCACGTTGCATTTCTATAAGAGAACTACACGAAATTCATGAGTTTCTTCGCATGTGACAAACACTTTACAGATTTGGGGTGAATGTAAAAATACATTTTTTTTTCAATATTTTCAAGAGAGAAGGAGAGAGAAAAAGCATTTGAAACATGTCAAGCGAGTTGATGTGACGAACTGTTACAAATACTGAGAGGAAACGATAACAGAATACACAAAACGTTTCAATAGATTCATTGAAGTAAGTAAAGCGCGATACGTAATCAATAGCCAGAGCAAAAAAAAAAAAAAAATATAGTTTCCCCCCGTAAGGAAATTCAATCTGGTGGCAAAACGAAAACTTATTACCGGATATAATATTTATCGATTTTAGCAATACTTCAATCAAAATAATTCTAGATAGATCGACTAACATTAGTTTTTGTGTACACTGGACACGGATCGTCGAGCGAAGTTACGTGACTGCTCACGACTTTTCAGTTGCAAATCGCCAATGTACAGATCTCATAAAGAAAGATATATATAGCAAATATATCTGCACCGAAGTAAAATAATGCGGTATATATATCAATATAAGTGTATATACATTATTTTTAAGAGAGTCATAACTTTAAAACTCGAGTTAAAAATTCAGAAATAACGCTTTTTGTATAAAGTTTCACCGAACTTTTTAAACAGTTACTCGTATTATTTTCACTTTTACTATATCTAATATTAAAAAAAATTAATTTGGAGGATTATTAACGATGAAAAAGTTGTATTCATCAAAATAAGTTGAAGATTAGTTAGCTTAAGAGATTAGAGTAGATAAACATCAATGGGCGCTGAACCCCTGATTTCTGATGATGATGATATCAAGAGATGTATATATATATATATATATATATATATATAGTACCTTTATCAGCAATTTTCTACTTTAAACATTAACAATATTTAGAATTCTTAAACGTATAGAATTAGTTCATCAGCTGCAATGTTTTACAACTATTATTTTTAAATTTCTGGAAAAAATATTAAAATAATAATAATAATTTACACTTTCTTCACAAGAAAAATGATTTTCTTTTCTATTTTTCCTACGAAAATTTTCTTTTTTTTTCATTTTTTATTTAAAAATCGAGTTTTTTTTCAGTATACTTAGAAGCTAACCTTCTAAGTACTTCTAAGTTCTAGCATTCTTCTTCTAAGTAATTCTTCAGAGTGCTGTATAATAATAATAAAAAGAAGAAAAGAAAATGGAAAAAAGAAATTAATAAACTAAAACTTTAAAAACAAGTTAAATAAAGAGATTATCGAGTAAAGAAACATGGACAGCCAATGCATCAATTCTTTGGAAGTGACAATAACAGCATGGAAGTTGTGAAGAATTTAGAATATATATCATTCATTTAATTATCTAAGAGAATAGTAGAGAGTCTATTGAATGTTTATTGAATATTTTCCATTCAGCTGTTTCAATTTATCCATTACGCGAATCAAAAGTACGAGTGACACCCCCCATATTATTTCTATTCTTTCAATTTAAATATGCAAATTACTACATTAAGAGTGCGAATAAATTAACACTGCATTCATTACTACTAATTGTAAATTTTAAAGAGCCATTTAGATTTTTTTTTCCTCTAGTATTAAAGATGATACGTCAAAATTTATTTATTTAACAGGATTTTCTGGAGCGGACTACATTTTTTGCACATTTTAGAAGAAATGGATCAAGACTGCTAGCTTTAGATTGCACTTAAATCCTGTTTGATGTTATATTATTAGAAATGTTAGAGTAGAAACTTCTCTCAGGATCGAAAAGATTAAAACCAATCCGAAATGAAAGATGTAAAAGGAGCTGATAGTTTCATAAATTTCCAAGTGAATTATTAATGGAATATCCGGCAGTATAGTAAAAGATGCGGAAGAGTATTACCAAGATCCCATGGCATCCATTTCCTGATTCAGACCGATGTTGATCCCAAGCTGTCCACATCACGTGATTTACCCCGACATGTTATATACTACTGTACTTTGTAAATGAAATTTTCGATTGGATACTACATTTTTCTCAGCTTAACAAACCGTGTTCCATCATGCACGGAAATCTATAGAGTAAAGAGGAGGAAGAAAAATAAGAATCTGTACAAAAAGAAACTTTACCAATTAAGTGTTTCTTTTTTCCCTCTCTCTCTCTCTCTCTCTCAATCTCCTGTTAGCAGTAAGTCGCATCCGAAAAAAAAAAAATTTTTGTTAAAAAGGAAACTTTTTCAAAATCACATTATCCTCCGTTAACAGAATTAAAATGGTTCGGAAATTTAATTTGTTTGTTAATAAATTATTAATTAAATTTAATTAATCGTACCATCTTTTAATTATAATAACCTTGAAAGCCTATCGAAGATCGTTTTTAGGAAAAAAAAAAATTAATTTAATACGCTCTGGAAACGATTTAAGATTTTTCTTTAAATCTTTTCTTTAAATTTCTGCAAGAATTCGCATTAAAACGGTTCTCGTTCTATAAAATTTCTCTTTAAGTCCTTAAACTAAATGTTCCCCATTTTTATTCTAAATTACATTAAGATCTCATTCGAAAATTTCCTCAATTTAAATTTTCCTAAATTTAAATTAACCTAAATCTTCACTCTTATCGTTAATTACTCTTAAGATCTCTACTAAATTTCCTACATCTCTTAAAATATTTTTCTCGCTTATTGTCGATTTTCGCATGGAATTTTTTTTCGATTCTCGTGCAAATTTAACTTTCCATTTTCATAATTTTCTCTCTAAATTTCTCTTCTCCTCGTTTAGTTCGAGTTCTTCTAAAATTAATATTTGTTATCTCGAAGAGATGCGGAACGTCGATGGTATAAAAATAGTGGTCAGGAATGAATCGGAAACCGAATAAAGATACAGACTTTCGACAGCATTCGTTGAAGTCTTTGACAAGCAAAGAAAGAAAGAAAAAGAATGGTTAAGGAAGAAAAAAAAAGAATAAAAATTGTCAGTGAAAAGGTCTGCGATATCGACCGCATCGTAGCAGATGTGTAAGACAGGGAAGCCACACCTGTTGTAGAACAGGAACTGGCTAGCAGGTTTTGATTGCTTTAATGGTCGACGATTCCGTGTTACTCTACCGGTTTCTCCTGATGGACGTTCCCATTCTTGGAACCTACTGTCACTTTGGATGTTATTAATTCCACTTCGAGATGTCGTAATGGAAGTAGATTTTTCCTACTTTCCGCTATTCCGAGTTATATCTGCAGTGGCATTAATCGAATACTTCTTCACTGAGAACTTACTTTATTAAATCATATATAAAAACTATAAGCTCTTCAAAAAAAAAATAATGAAAAAAGAATGCTGAAAACTTCCGATTTTTATTTTTTCTGAGATTCTTAATTATTTTATTAGAGTGCTAGATGATAAAAAATTGCAACGAAGATCAATGTCAGACATTTTTAAAATATATGGCTTCAGTTTTTCTCTCGATAAAACAATGCAAAGGGCATAATATTTCTAGTTATAAATTCAAATACATAAAATTTATATCATTCTAAAAATTGATAAACTTTATGAGATTCAATATTTTTATTTTGAAGCGCTAAAATTTGAATAGAAACATAGGCGATACTTGTAGCGCTGTTTTGGTAACAACATAGAAATTTGTTGATACTTATTAATTTGCAGACGGAATTAAAATTTTCTTAAACATAAAAAAATTTTGGAGGTAGTTTTGTACAGTTGAAGACTCCCGTAAAACTATACAAAACTTTCTTTGCCCTCCAAAATTGAATTTAATTTGATTTTTGAAAATGATAATTCTTATGCTAGATAAAAATGACCCATAGCCAAACGAATAATAAAATTTTTAAATTTATTTATTAAAACATTTCAAAGATGAATTTAAACAGATGATTAATAATAAGGAATTAATTTTTAATCATTCTAAAATATGATTCAGTTGGATTTTTATCGACTGAGCTACGTATAAATGAATTTATTGAAAATCTCATTTTTGTTAACATGGCAGAAAATTCAATCTTTTCATAACTTAACAGATTAACTTCAATTCAATTTGTTACTTTACATAATGATTACATTACTGCACTCTAGACAGTTAACAGAGGATTCAAATCAAAATATCCAATGGAAAATATAGACATCCGCATAGACTAAACTGGATGTAAATAGTGTAATTTTCTACTCCACTTCTCAAGTTCTGGTTGTAAATTTGCTCAAATGTTCAGTCAGCTAACGTTAAATCTTTCGCCTAATTACACAATAAGGAGTTCCTTTACTGTCTCTTCGTTAATTAACTCCTGAACAATTTGCTGTTGTAATGAATCTTGACTCAGCTTTGCCTATCTGACAAACAACAGAATCGTTTATTCTAAGCCGACAAATCACAATCGTCAATCCTCTCTCTCTCTCTCTTACTCTTTCACGCTGGTGTTTGTTATTACAATCGTGTTCTCTTATTAATGTGATATATAAATACCATATTTCGAATGTTATCCTCGGTTATTAATAATTATGTGTCAAGTTTAAGCGAGTTCATCTATCAAGAAATTTTCAACTTTGTTCCTGAGGATGTACCGGCTTAATAGTCACTTCTTTAAAAAGGGAGATGTTGAGATTGACGATTTAATTTTAGCCCTTGGCTTAATTAGGCAACTTTATAAGATGGAGTAGGCGCCATGATAAGCATTATGGATGAGCAATCGAGATTTTTATTCGACTTCAATTATTTTCTATTTAATACGCATTAGGGATATTTTCTAATGGCTAAAAATATCACGGGGAAAAAATTCTTTCTGATCAAAATGTAGTAATTAAACGCGTAAATTCAGGTCGTATATTGAGAACATTACTTTGTGCTTCTTGACGTAATCTTTAGCTTGACAGATCAAGTCATTAGTCTCATCGGAGACTTAATTAAGAACATCATTTATAACTTTACATTCTAGGTACTCAGATTGATCATTTATTTTGGCATGTTAGGTGGGTGTTCTTTTTTAAAAAACAAAAAAGTAAAAAAGAAGAAAATTCCTTGCATTAATACAATTAAAAGTACTGTAGAAAGAAAAAAATATATATAACAGCTCTTTAAGGAGCTGGGGAATTTTGTATAATATCAGAAAGAAGTGGAGACAAAAGAACAGTATGAAAGATGAGGCTATAAGCCGAGTAAGCCGTGTTATTAATATGTTCTCAAGTAGACATCTGTAATTGTCAACAGGGAGATCAATTGTTGACAAAGAGCAAATGTGAGATATATATTGTTGATTAATCGCTAGCAACTCTATTATAAGTGTTATTTTCTGGATGTTGAACGGCGATTTTTCTTCCTAAACAAGTTGCGCTACTGTATTGTACGCCAAAAAACTCACTTGTAAAATAAATTTGACTCTTATAACTAATATAAGTAGGAAGTATTTATACCTATATACGTCAAAACAACGTAAACATCTTAAGTTATATTACTATACACCGAATAAATAAAAAAAAAAAAAAATGTTGGCCAACTTATCGTCTTAACTTAGCTGGCGCTTTCCATCTTCTTCGAAAATAGTTCTTGACACAACCTTTAAAGTTGGAAAATTAAAGTTTAAAATATTACAAGCGTTTTACTGGATCAACCTTAAGAGCAATATCGATATATTTACACTACTTATATAAAGTTATATACAAGTTTATCTCGCAGCAACACTTTATACGGCTTAACTTATAAGAAGTTTACACATCAAACTATTCTGTAACAACTATCAACATAATATAGAATGTTGTACTTACATCAACGTAGACTCCCATTAAATCGTATTTCTGACCTGGAGGCTTATCTGTAGGTAAGAATCGGTAAAATTCCACGTTATTTTTATACCATTTAACCGAGTATAACTCGTCAGATTCTAAGTCGAAAGTGCAATTTAGCCATACAGGCTCTCCTCTGATGGCAGCTGAGGGCACGTCCAGTCTCACGAGACGAAGTCCTACCGTTCCTGAAAGATAGTAACTGCATTCTATATACTGTTTACATCTTTCGTAAAATCAAGAACATTTTTATAAAAAAAAAAAAAAAAAGAAATTCGTTTCTACCATTCGATAAATCTGCAAATAGGAAGGAAGACTTTAAACAGATAATTAAGAAGATAATATAATAATAAATACGAGATTTATCAGTATAAAAGAGAAATTATTCTGTACAAATATCCATTATTCATAAATACGACTGAATAATTTATTTCTTTGAATATTAATATCTTAATTACTTTGATTAGCGGCAGTTATTGAATATTTAAAGGTTGCTACTTCAAAAATACTAACTTGTGGAAATTTTATACAGAATCTTAAAAGTAAAATTAATGGAAAAGACAAAACGTACACGTTTTTTTTTCTTTTATTGTTATTAATTTAGTTGATGTTCTCCACCAGTCGATTTTTAAATCGTTTCCTGGAAAACTGGAGCTACACACGAGGACAGTTCTGATCTTGATATTGATAACAACTGACAGTAAAGAGACAAAAGATTAAAGAAAAAAAGAAGAGATCTTGGACTTTAATAAATAGGATGACAAATTGTTAGTGAAAAGTTGATGGATGATACGGAGAAACGTCCGAAATTTTCATCTTCGTACGAGTTTCTACCATTAGAAAATTGATAAATACAGTACGTTCGAGGAAAAAAAAACCTTATATATTTTACCTTCCACTTTATGTATTTTTATATTAAATATTTAACCAGCTTTACGGTTAAGAAACATTTTATATCAGTTCAATAAAGTCATTTTTTGTGCCAAAAAAATTGTATTTTTTTTAATATACTGTACTTCTATTTCGTTCGAGTCGCCACGTTTAATTTACTAATATAGCATTTTATTACTATAATAACACGTTTTGACTCTCCAAGAAAATATTTACTAAAAGCGCCATTCTGCTTTTTTTTAACACATTGAAAGACACGTAAGGTATTTTGATAGTCGATTTTTTCTATTATTCGAGTCGTCGTTTTGTCGCTTACAGTACTCATTCTGGCTCTTTCAAAAATGTTTAAAAAAATTGAAATGAAAAAAAAAACCAAAAATAGTTTTTAAATAAACAAAAAACAGGGAGGAAAACGGGTACATAAAAAGCACTTTACAACAGTTCGACCGACAATAACTCTTTGCATCTTTCATATTTAGATGTTCATAAAAGATAATCATTCATCATTTTAGAAGTTACATGGATGTTTTTTTGTCCATATCATTTTTCAGTAGCGAACAAACGAGAAACGATCGCAATTTTCTACTCCCAAGTGATATAGAATATGCATTTTGCATATTCCCCCCATCGTGCAGGTGGATGGCTAGTAAAAATGTGAAATTCAAACTACCTAGAACGATAGAAAAGTCTCTATAAAATTTTCAACAACCTGCCAAAGAGAGTTTTTCTCCAATCCAACGCTACTATGGCCAGGAACGATGGAGAAACAATTGACACGAGAGATGTATAGCTCGGACTAAGAAATCACTGCATACATAAAACATGTTCGAAGAGACATTAGAGGAAGACAGAAAAGAGATTGTCTGAACCTTTTCTACCAATGTTTCCATTCACTGTACTATAAATGCCTAGAGGGTTTGGCAATGGGGGTGGCGAAGATCCCCGAGGCATAAAAATATCTTTGGATGTTCAATGTGCAAAATAAATTCCTATCATGCGCAAGGAACAGTCCGCGCGTGATAAATGGAAACACTTTCCGACTTTGCTTCTCTGATCAATTTTTTTTCTGCTTTCATAAAAATTCTGTTATACTCCTTCCAAAAATATTTATTAAGATTAAGAATCGAATTATTCTATTAGATAGCCAACGAGTATTCCTGCAAATTTTAATCGTACAGGCGAATGAATTATGAAATAAACGTGTTATAATAAATCGGCTCAACTACAGTAAAAGCTGTTTTTACAAGTGCAACAACTTATACCTTTGCACTCTATAAAAATGCAACGAAAGCTAAGCACCATAAAAAGTTTTACTCATCCATTTTACAGGCCGATGCTGACGTAATTAATTTTGCAAAGAGTCGTATCCAGAAATGCATTTTTCTCCATTTAGAGCCGGTAGTATTAGGGGGTGAATCAACAACTGGCTGAAACTATGTGACTTTATGTCTGTGGCAGCAGTAGAACAAAGGAGCATGAGTCACAGACGATTAGGATTCCCTGGAGATGGCCGACTGATTCACCCCAAGACTAAATAGTAACACAAATAGGGATATAATTTACTATATC
>WUQG02441772.1:0-13531 GCA_011317285.2 Androctonus mauritanicus
GATTTTCGTTACAAATGCCGAAATAAGCGTAAAGGGTAGGATTCTACTTTAACTGCCTGGCGTTGTCGCGTGCGACGCGTCTATGAATAATAAGTCGCGTTATAGCGCGCCTTAATGCCTGTGGCTTTTTTTCGCGCTCGATAAACAGGGCCGCATTTATCGCTAGGCCCATTAGGCCCAAGCTGGGGCCTCACTCTTTACGGATCACATTTTTAAAACCTAAAAATTTATTAATGAAATTAAGCGATTTTTAATAATAATAATAATAATAATAATGTATGTACAAATTTATAAACGATGGGTTTTTCCGAACATAGAAACAATTTTAGAAATATTTTTGACCATACCTATTTCAAATGCTAGTGAGGCTTATTTTCAGTGTTGAAACGAATAAAAAATTATTTTAGAAGCAACTTGCATCAAAATAAAACCAGGATCTAACGTTATTATGCACTGAATCGGATGTAGTGGACTCGATTAATTATGATGACATTATAGATATATTTGCTAAAAACCAAAGCCAAAATAAAAAAATTTTAGTTAATTTTTTGAATTTAAATTTGAACCGATTTTTATTTATACTTTTTTAAATGCAAATACATGTATACCAATGTTATGTTAATGTTGCTGTGTTAACCATCAATGTTGTGTCATTTTTATTTTATTAAAATAATTTATTATAATAATATCGACTTTTATTTTCAATAAACTTAAATAAAATACGCGTATGAATTTGATTAACTAAAATAGACTCGTTCTTTTGGGGCCTCAAAATGATGTTGCACCTATGGCCTCCAAAAATATAAATGCGGCCCTTCGATAAAGTAAATGTTAATATACACGCGAATATATTTACATAGGAACATCTACTTCATTATATTATCATATAACGCATATTTATATGATAATATGATCATCTAATATGATCATCTAATATTATCATTTAATATATGCGCGCGGCGTCGCGAAAACTCAAGTCAGTCAAAGTAGAATCTTACCAAATAAACGTTATGCTATTTTTAAGCAGAAAGAATGAAATGAACTGTATCTTTCCACTATTTATATCTCTATTATATATATAGATTTTTCATGCATTATTTTAATAATAGACGTAAACATAAATGCAATTTATTCCTGCGAAGAATGGCAGAAATAAAGTACATTTATATATATCAGTTGTGTATATCATAGTATATAATTATCATGTTTAATACCCGTTTTCCTGAAACTAATTAGTATGGAAACTTTACTTAAACATCAAAATTAAAATGCCAATACGTGATTAATTGCATTAATAAAATTTGTTTACTGTAGAAACGAATAAAATACGTTTGAAAATTTCATTATATTATACGTCTAGATGAAAAAATTTTCATCATTTAACGTGATTTATTTCGTCATTATAAGCAAGAAAACAAGAATACCACATATCTGTTAAAGTAACATAATTGGATAAGTTATTTTAAAAGAAAAAATGATAAGTTATATTTAATCAAATATTTAATATCTTAAATTATTTTTATAAGTTATCATCGATCTACAACATAAATTTTAAGAATTTTTTTTATTATTATTATTTTATTTTTTGTCATCAGTTTATTTTTTTCTGCAGAAGATTATTTTCCAAAAGTTAGTTCAATTAAAACACACACGTCATATATATATATATATACAGTATATCTTCAGGCAATTTCCAGAGAGATGAAATTCGTGATCATTTATTTATCTTCTGATCCGAAAACTCATTAATCTAATTGAACGAATAATTCTCGAATGATTTTTCTTATATATATAAAAAAAATACTAATAATATTTTCCAGAACTTTAAAATTTCTGAATATTTAAAAAAAAATATATAAAAATAATTCGATATCAAACGATACTGTGTTTCGTTTCTTATAAAGCAAAAATTTAAAGAGAACTCGATACTTTTATAATTTATTGAATAGATTATTTAAAAAAAATAATAAAATAAAAAATGTTAGTTTTTTTACTTCGATACTTTACATTAAAAATAAATTCAATTATATGAATTTAAATGAACTTGGCTGGTAAAAGTTGATAAGGGATTTAATTTTTTTTTTTTTTTTTTCCCTCCCCCAACAGAAAGAATTTTTCTAAGGCTGTCGTGTGTAGAAAAACAAGAACATAAGCATCTTTTTTAAATAAGTACACACGCAAAATGAGTTCATTTTAAAGAAATGCTGTACGCAATCAATTATTGTTACAGTATTGTATATTTTATGGAGTGTAAACGTCGTTTCAATTAACGATGTGTGAAGAGAAGAAAATTGACCACAAGGCATCAGTCAACCGTTATGAAGAATCTCCCAACCATCGCCTTCACCAAACTGCTTAGTTCCAAGACTAAAACTTCTTATTTCCACCTTGTGATGTCAACTAACTTCTGGAACTTTGCCAAAGTCATTCGAATGTCACAGCTGATCATGACGCATCAGCATCATTGCAGCGGCTTTAGGGTTTATGTACTAACATAAACTGTCATTTTACAAACCGCAACAACTTTTACCACTCGCTCTCATCTGAATATATCATATTTAAAACATTAGCCAAACCGGATTTAATTCAATACCTATTTTTATAAATTCGAGAAGTATTTTTTTCTTTTTTATTTTAAAAAGTCGCATTTTGTATTCAAATGCATTCAGAACGAAGAATAAAAAACGACGAAATTCTTGATTTAGAGAAGAAAAAAAAAATTAAGAAATATAGAGATATAAAATCTAAAGAAATCTATAAACTACTAAATTTTCTGTAAATCGATTTTTCTAGTGGATCTATATCATCTCTGATGTTTTATCGATTATTCGTATAATATTAATCAAATTAATTAGATTTAAAATTAGCGATGTAAGAAGATATTTTTATAATTTTTTTTTTATATTTTTAATCTGTTCGATTTAAAGATTAATAATAAGAATGAATAGATAATTTTGTTTATTTTTAGATAAAATAATTTTTTTTGAGTACGAAGGATTTTTATTGATTTCAATGAAGATAAAACTCTCGAAGTATGAAGCTGATACCATTACAAACGGGTCAAAATAAAACGATAGATGTTTGTTAATTTTGAAACGGTACAAAATAAATGAGGGGAAATTTTTTAAGAAGAAACAAAGCACTCGGCAGAATGAAAGCAATCATAATTTATTTTTTTACAAACGATAAAAAATTAATTAGAAAAACGTTACTGAATATTGAATTATAAATTTATCTTCGCCAAACGCATTGATTTAGATAATTAATGATATTTAACAGAGTGAAAAGCAAATATTTTCTCACCAGGTTTAGATTTTTACTAATTTATTTTAAAAAAATATACTGTAAATCTTTAAAACATTGCCATCACTCCTTTATTCATGACACGATTCTCTATCATAGGATGTTTCCAGTTTAAAAATGTAGAGACGATTATTTCTGTTCGGATCGAAATCAGTTCTTATAAAACAGTTCATTCGTAATTTTATAAAAAATTATTAAGTTCCATTCAATAGATACGAATAAATATTTAAAGTTAAGGAAGAAAAAATGTCAAAATTGTGTTGTTTTATTGATACAATTCCTTAATAGTTGATGTAAAATTTTGTTAAAATTATCATCGTGTAAACAATTTATTCCCTGGAAACAGCGATAAACTGTTTATCTGTAACTCTGTTGTTATAATTTTATATTCCATTATTTGATTGAATTCGTGTATCATCTCGATAATACGCTTATTTGTGCTCTGCATACAATGACGTATTCAGCTTTAGAAAATACTTTTCTTTCATAATTCTTATATTCTGGTAAATGGCATTTAGAGTTTTATGCTGGAAATAGGGCCAAGTATTCTATATTAGCTTAGTGAATTCAGGAAAAAACCTTCTGTAGAACTAATTGCTCGAGTCTTGGATAAAAAGATTTTTTAGTGTTTTCAGACTTAATACTGCACTCAAAAAATCATTTCAGAAAATTTTAAAAAATCAATATGTTTAATCATTGATTTTAGAATATGTCGAATTTTTAAAGTTGATAGAAATTCTCTTGCCATGATTTTCTATTCGAAATTTACTAATAAAATCTTTTTTTTTTTTTTTAATGTCCTTGTTATTTAATTCAGTTTTTTAAGTAAATTTATGCGGAACTTCCCATGTGACTAAATAAAATAAAATATATATATGTATTCTTACCTATTTAAATTTTTTCCTTTAATCGAATAAACGTAAAAACTGAAATATTCAAAAACTTGAAATTTTTCCGATTCGTTCATTACAAATACAATAAAAATTTAAAGTGTTACTTCTCTTAATTTTCGTATTACGAGCGAGATATAATTCTCTTAAATTTTCATATTAAAATTAGACTTAAAATCGTTAAAATTTAATGAAAATTTTTATTTGTTATTTTTTATTTTCTATAAAATATTATCTATTCATCATATCGCATGGAGACTAGAAGACGAACGAAATAAATGAAAAATTCATAGACTTATGCATGAAAGCCATCTTTAATATCGACAAAAATATTTTTTTTTTTTTTAAATTTTTCTCCTATTTTTCTGGTTTCAGTTTTTTTTTTTTATTTTGTAGTAAGTTATATCGATTATCTAGAATTAATATTCGCATAATTTATTGTTATTATTATTATTTAATTCTTTAAAGAAGAAGAAGAAGATCGAAAATTAGTTACAAATCGAGAAACTTTAATTATTCGACGATGAAATTTCATTAACGTTTCCAATTTGAGAGATGATAAACAAAATTTGACTTTTTCGAGAAGATAAACTTGGCATAAGTTTATCTGAATAACTAATTTCGACTTATAGGATTTCATCACAACATTATAAAAATAAGAAAACGTGTCATTAAGATTTTGCTTTATAATCTTAACCAGAAACATTAGAATAAAC
Source organism: Androctonus mauritanicus (assembly GCA_011317285.2). Classification (NCBI taxonomy): domain Eukaryota; kingdom Metazoa; phylum Arthropoda; class Arachnida; order Scorpiones; family Buthidae; genus Androctonus; species Androctonus mauritanicus. The sequence continues at coordinate 4,910 of WUQG02441772.1, forward strand.
AGAATATGGTCACAACCAACACTGAATATCGAGTAATTATTCGATTTAAAATTTTCTTGTCATAGATTAGTATTATTAAATAAAAATTATGTACTTACTACATAATAAATTAATCGATATTTATTTTTAAACCAGATCAAATAAGTTGTGTGAGAACAATTGCATAACTTACACGTATAATGGAGGAATTCTGCTGAAACGTGCTAATTATATATATATTAAAATTAATTAAAATTATTGAATTATTCTTCGATTGTATGTTAATATATTATACCTAAACTTCCACGTTACAAAATTGCGTACAAATATATGGGAAGTTTCAATAATTATCCAATTTTTAGACAAAATTCACTCTTATTTCTAATTATGTTGCTGTGCAAACATTCGCAGACAAGCTGCCTTTTTGCACGAATCTTTATCAATTAAATCAGATTTATCAAACACCGAGATTCCAGAAATCTCGATGTTTGATCAATTTTCATGGGAGTAAAACATAGATTAAAGTGGAAAGAAGTTTCTCGTAGCCAAAAAAAAAGAATTTTTTAGTTAAATTTTTTTGTTATAAAAGTATTTTACCAGTTGTAAATAATATCTGCATCTTAATTTAATGTTATAAAAATTCACTTCGAATATTATGCAAATTATCACTAGGAAAAGAAATTAAGCAAAGTAAACACCAGTTAGATTATTTAAGACACCATTCTATAATGTGATGCTCTGAACCAAGTAATACTTGTAAATTTATTTCATCAAACAGATTCTATCTCTGAAATTTTACCATTGCTGCTTTTAAATATTACATTCCTATAGCTAATGATTTTCAAAAATTAAACATTATATTAATTTTCCGTGTAGTAGAAACTATACTTCTATATTTTCTTACACCATATTATTTATATTTCAGAATCACCTAACACAGTGGTTCCCAACGTTTTTTCTCTCGCCTACCTTTTTGATTAGTGTTTCCATTTATGAGTATCACTTCTTTTCATTCCCCCTCTCCCATACATCCCTCAAAAATAAAGATTTTTCCAAATTTTTTTAGGCTAGCTAAATAATCAAACGGCTCGCACTAACCTAACCATATTTGTTGGTTTTTATTTTTATTTTACATTTAAAAAAATATTTCAATTTTTAAAATTAATTCAAAATTTGATTTTGTTTTTTATTTTAACTCCTTTTTTGGTGTTTTCCATCATGATATCATTTTCTTCTACACCTAGGGGTACGTGTTGGGAACCGCTGATCTAACATATAGTTTATTTTAAGAACCTTTCTGAGAAATGCTGTCATTCAAAGTAATTAACAACAGGTTGGTTCTACTTTTCTCTCAAAAAGAAAATTATCTACAACCACTTATAAAATAATGCTTAAAAATAGGTATGACGCTATTTTAGAACAAATTTTTGTTGTTTAGCATACTTGCACTTCGATTGGAACCGACCATTTTCAGATAATTATGTATGACTTTCAATGAATCTATAATAATGACTTCCATAAAAATTTATTGCTGTTTTCATTTCACTTACTCTATATAAAATATTTAACAAGCTCACAAGAATTTTCTGTCTCCATAACGAGCGGTTGGGTGAACTTGGCAAATTTCGACAATCGGATTGGGACGAATCAATGCCAATCTGCTGAGCCATAACACTATGTCTCAGGCTCAATAAAGTGTCATTACTTTAATAGACTATTTAAATTTTTCGTATAATTTAACTGATTTAAAATATTCTTACCATAGATTAATATGCAGGTCTACACATAAAAGAAATATTCTATAATATATTTTAACAATAATTAATATTCGAGTAAGATTATTTATTTTTTATTGATTAAAATAAATTTTGCTTAATGTTATTATTTAATTTTTTGCATTTTTACTAATGTGGTCAGATCAGATGCATAGATAATATTTGTTTTCAAAATTAAGCACCGGTATCGAATTCTGAAACTTCAGATATTTAGGTTAGATCATCGAATCTTGCCTTTCAGTCTTTTACTGCAGTGATTCTTAATGGATATTCCTCCAAATTATGAATTTTTGTGTATGAATACAGTATATGTAAGGTGTAATTTTTAATAAAAGACGTTAAGCACAGCTTGCATTATTTTTAATGTTAGTTTTAACATTGTGTTGCCTTATATAAAGATAATTGATTTTGGTGTTGGTAAAAATAAGTATTAGACGATTTCGAAGAACTACTGCTTTAGAAAGGCATACAAGAGAATTATTAACTAGTATAATTTAGCTCAGCCTAGTCGTATAAAAAAAAGTGATAGTTTTCTATCTGAAGGATTCGAGAAATCCTCATTTTATCAAAAGGTCCAGCTCCAAACTATTAATATTAATTCCCTGCTTTTCAACGTACTGATCAATCACATGGTAAATAACAATATTTCATATATAATAATTTTCAGATAGGTAGGCGGACTTTTTAGAAGAATATTACATACAGTAACTTTCACTGTTAAATAATAATATAAAATTTACCCCCAAATATTTGTTTTAAGTATTTAAAGAATAATTATTAACATTTGTTTTTAGTGAGAAGTAATTTCATCCTGATTAATGTTATATTATAATGAATAATAATAATAAATATTCTGACATCATACAGACATATCTTTCCCTTAATCTTAATTATTCCCATCCCTGTTTAATGGCTTAACTTAGATTTAATAAGCATGTTCTTCATTATAAAAATAAATTATATTTCTTCACTGATTAAGCAATTTGTGATAATTTGACCTTTGATATTAATTATGAATAAGTCTTCTACAGTAGATCAAGCTATCCTTTACAACTACGTATAGAAATACCTTTCACACCCCCTTTCAGAATCTTCCATACACTATCTTGTTTTCTTTACCTTAAGTTATTATGAATCTGGAATAATCTGTTAAATATATAATTTTTCGCTGTTTGTTCTGAAATATTTATGTTTTTTTTAGTTTTTTTTCTCTTTTTTCCCTTAAGTATGTATCGATTGATTGATTGAGTGGTTAATAACATGTATGATATATACAAACGTGTTTAAATAGTTTCCTGGAAAAGCAGTGAATAACTAAATAGCATAGTTAGTGGAAATATAAGTTAAAATAGTGATAAATATTATCGATAATTCCTACATAACTTAAATCTGACTTACCAAGCTCTCTGTAGTATTTATGTAATAATATCTGTATGCTCCGTGAGGTTCCAGCAGCCAATGTGCAGCCCACGTATGTTGGTCACTGGTTAAAGTTGGATTCATATCTAACACTAAATACATATTACGAGAATGAAGTTCGTCAATTAGTGCATTCAAATCTTCCATTCTTCCGAGATGAGGATCAACATTTACGAAATCAATAATATGTTCATATTCCAAAGGATAATCCAGTGCACTAAAGATAGAACTGAGTCTTAAAACACTGATATTTAACGATTGAATATAATCAAGACGTTGGATTAAACCTCTGAAATCACCAAAATCGTCTCTGTCTGTATCTAAAAAGGAAGCGGGGAATACTTCATACATCACAGCACCTTGCCACCACTCCCTACTAGGATTGCAATGGAACGGGCCAACTATTATAATTCCGACTACAACACATACCATAGCTACTAATGAAGACACTAATGTCACCAAACATCCAAGACGAATAACAGGCCAATTCCACCGCAAAATACCAACATCCGACGAAGAATTCTGTATTACTACCTGCTGTATTCTGTGTGGACATCTAGACGATTTTAAGTCTGAAGGATAAGTTCTATGCTGCAGATTTCTCGTAGATAATCTTTCGTGCTCTAAAAGATGTGTGGCACATCCCGGTTCGAGACCATCACTTTCTGTAGAAGATCCAACAGATGCTAAAGTAATTGGTGGATGGTCGTACGGATCTAGTTTTGTTGTTTGCATGGTGAAAGGATCCAATTCTGGTATTCTACCACAGTGCATAGTATTCGAAGGATTAAAGCGTAGATAAGCCGAGTCGGTAATGGCAGAAACTGAAGGAATGATATTCGACTGTGTTAAATCTAGTAATACATCGGAATGTTCTTGTCTCACAAGCGATTGCATACCAGAAATGCAGTCAGATGTTAAAGAAGAGTCGTATTCTGATGCAAATGCCGCATTGTCAATGGCAGTAAAAATTGATGATCGTTTGTTAGAGTTGCTCTCTCTGTTCGACATCTGAAAATTATAAAATTATTCTTAAAAATCGAAATAATAATACATTCATTTTTATTATATTTTATAATATATTCATCAATTTTTTTTTTAATGCGATAAAATTCGGAAAATTTATGAACATGGCGAGCGAAAGAAAATTTTTATTATTCAATAATTCTGATATTTTTAGCTTTTCAGCAAATTTTTTTTTTTTTTGCTTCTTTGAATACTTTTCTGATAATACAGTGAAACTTGGGAATTCAATTTTTAAATTAAAATATAATAAATATTTATTTAAAAATATAACATATAGAAAAAAATTTTTATTTAAGTCATAAGTAAAAAAATGATTTTTTTTCCTTATTAAATTTTACTAAACTGTAACATTTAGTTAAATTTAACAAGATTTATTTATCTAAATTAACGAAATCAATAAATGCGAATTTTTTAATCAATAAAATTTCGATATATTAAAAATGTTTAAGTTAGGATTAATTACAAAATTACTGCATCTTAATGCAAAAACAGCTTAGTATGCAACATTAAAAAAAAAAAAATCTAAATTTATTATTCGATTTATCATATTCGTGTAAACGGGACAGAAACAAATTTTCTAAAATAATAATAAATTACAAATTATTGAAAAAAAATATTCGAGCAGAAATTTTTATTCTGTTCGAAAATAATTTTTATAAAAAAATAATATTGTTCGAAAAAAAATATAATTTATTTGAAGATAGACATAAAAACAAGCCAATTATTTTATTGGAAACAGTAAAAACTTTCAAAAACAATAAAATAAAATAAATAAAAAATAAATTATTTTGTATTTTTTTTTAAATTTACTTAAATTATTTATATTTCCTTTAAAAAAAAGAATAAATAAATAAATAAAATTACATTTTTATATATTTAAATAAATTTCAAAAATTCTGATATTCCAAGTTGATGTTATAGCGATGTTTAAAATCTGATTTTAAGTTTATCTGCTTGTTTCAAAATTCTATAATTATATAATAAAGAGAAGTTTCAAAACTAAATTTTAGAAAATAACTAGATTATAACGATTAGGGAATTTTAAATAGTGTTAATATTGAACTACTGTTTCGGTACGATAATTATTCTTGTACAGATTGCTTTGGTTTGTATCAGTTTTGGCCGTTTGTCCTTCTCTCTTCTTATCCTTTAATAGCATTAAAACGAATTTGAAATTTCATCATTTATGCTTTATAATTCGAATTTAATTGCCATTAAAAGAAGGATAAAGATCTCGCCCAAACGAGAAAATCGTTTTGGATATATCCAACAAATAAATAAAAATAAATAAATTTAACTGATGGCAGACATGAAAAAACCCAACTAGATTTCGATTTTTCGATACTTATCTTCTTTAAATTAAATTAATATTGAGAAAATTAAGTTATTTTCGAATATTTTAACAGAAAGAGAGAGAGAGAGAGAGAGAGAGATAATATTTGGAATTTGTGTATAGTAATTATCAGTTATAAAATGTATAAAATGCCCTCATACAAAGCTAAGATTAGAAGTTCTTATGCACCAGGAAAGAAATTCAAAAGCCATGGCAAAAAGCCAACATATTGACGATGCAATCAGAGATGTAGAAAAAGCGCAACATTTTTCAGATTCGAGATCGAATCTATCGAACAGACAAACCGTTCCAGTAAAGATTTCCTAACATAATCAATTTTAATATACATTATTTTATTCTGTTATAAATTTGATGCAATGTTGAGAATTTAACGATGATGTCTTAATTATTTTTTCATGCTTACCATGGTCACAAAAAAAAATTTTTTTAACGCGATATCTTCTCGAAATGATGGACGGATTATTTATTTTTCCTGTTTTATCGCATTAATAAATTTCTTAAGAATAAGCGTGCAATATTAAGTATTACAAGAAAAATTAACTTATAAAAAACAGTATTTCTCGTGTTCCGCCATTAAATTTTCTTATTAACATATAAAGCATTAAATTTATCATCGGGAGAAGAAATATTTTGACAGCAAACATTTTCTCATTACAGCAAAAGTAAAACTGAAAAAAAAACTTTTGCGTTTTAACGTAGAACTTCTAACAATATTCGAACGAAATTTATTGATAAGATAGTTGACAGAATTTACGAAGTTTTAAGAGCGAAACATCTAAAGATTCTCGTCAGCAGTACTTCATAAAGAAAATAGTCGCAATTCTGTCAAGATGCCAACACTCCAAGTACTCCAGATGTTACAGTATTTTTATTTGACTTATGAAAGTCTAAACAGATAACAAGCGTAACTTTGTCTTCTGAGTGAATTCGATTAGTTTGACATCTGTCGCCTCAATGATTGTATCGTTACTTTCCGAATACGTTTCGAGGGTTGCAAGTTCGAAGGAACAAGCTCTTAATTCTGACACGGACTAGCACTCATTATCATCGAGTAAAAATCTGAAGAAAGTGTGGAGTATGCTACTTTACCGAGGACTGATTTTGATCGATAATATCTAAACTAAGCACATACCGATAAGGTCATCCGATTAAAAATCGATTTAGACTAGACTTCGTTATCTCTGATAAAACAATGAATGTCGACCTTTAACAATTACTCCCATGGTATCAAATTTTATCATATTTTATCATCATTTCTAATTATGAAACAAGGTTAAAAATGATTAGAATTTTTGCATTTTAAAATCACGTGGATGGTGGAAATGTGTCGCTTAACCTTGATGAATGACCCTGATCTATTTCCATATATGTTTATAGGTCTAATAGAGGATATAACACTGATCTACTTTCTAACGGTTTCTCTCAGATTTCATTCATTCTGTTCCACTTTAATGTTCTCTGACCTAAATCGCATTGGCAGTGTCCTCTTTCCTAACGTTCTGACACAACAAAACGTTTTTAATAAACATCACTCCTGGTAAAGGTAAACGGTTGAGCAGACGTGCTAAAGGTCAACGTTTAGTAAACATAGACCTATTACTCTATATATTCAGCTTCTGGAACATCGACTTTGATATCGGTTAATAGAATAAAACAGCGTACAACTCAAAACGTTATTTCGAGGTTAATAGCTATGTTACAGTTACGTATAGAGTGAATTTTATAACTGATAACGTCATAATAATTTTATTATTTTCTATATAGTTAAATTTATAGTCGGTAGAACAGTCCGGAAGTAAAATAAGGAAAATTTAGTTTATGGCGAAACGTCGAAGACATTATTAAATCATGATTTAATTAATGCTAATGAGTCTATTAATGAATTGTAGTGTAAATTCAATAATGTTTATCCAAACTGAAAACTGTAATATAAACTGAGAACTATTTGACGATCGAGATTAATTAGGATGTCTTTAAGAAAATGCATTAGGTCGATTTTAATTAGACTAGTAATGAATTGTTCATTAAACTCTACTGATTATAAAACTGATATTTGTCATCAGTCTTTGAATAAATATTTTACAGCATTTGTTTATTTTATTTAATAAATAGGACGTGTTATAGAATCGTAATTATCATATATTTGTCCAAGTATGGTTACACAGTAAATTTTCGTCATAAAAATACTGTAAATGAGTTTAGTTAATGCAAACCTTCGTTATTCTTATTATCATTACTATTATTGAATTCATAGAATTTTAGCGCAAAATAGGCGGTAATTAAAGTTATATTTATGTATAAAATCGATCGAATTTAACATGTTCTACATAAAGGCCATTAATCTGAGCGAAGAATTCTCGTTCGAATCGAGGAGAAACGATAGTAAAATTATATGATGATGAAATTTCCTTCATATCACTTAATACTTTAAATAACTTTCTCCATAACTGGAATAGTTAAATATTTCTCTGCTGTATTGCTGATGTATTCGACGGGATGTCAGAAGTCCAATTCCCTCTTCATTCAGAGACATTCTTGAATTACACCAATGATATGAAGACAGAAATTGTCATTCAAAGAAGGTGAAATTGTCATGCATAACTAGATTCGGTGTCAAAATATAATATGGACTCTAATAATATTCCAAGTATTCTACGTATCACTATAATCGATGAACAAGATTTCATGCTTTAATAACCATCCTGTTTAATAATGAGACGAAAATAACTGGATTGATGATTAATTACTATAGTGTATATTTGATAATCTAACCGTCTATTTTGGTAATTTATCGAATTTAATATCAGTTCTGTGAAGAAAATAAATTTATTATTAAAAAATAAACTTAAGCGATCATAGTATATAATCGCTAGATCAAATAAATATTATTGTTATTTATTTATTTATTACAAAAGGAATAGAGGATTGTATGTTAAATGTAGCCCGATGAAACAGAAAGGAAGTGAGGAAAGAGGAGTAAAGTGTTCCCTGAGTGTAAGGGTTTCCTTTCTGTTCTGAGAAAAGAGGAGTAAAGTGTTCCCTAAGTGTAAGGGTTTCCTTTCTATTCTG